>JAWQFJ010001108.1:184475-231975 GCA_034096865.1 Theodoxus fluviatilis | reverse complement strand
ATCGCGTGTAAGTCTTGCAAGTTTGACTGAGGACCGGCAAAATCCAAATAATGGTGTCAATCTCCCACTTTAAAGTGAGCAGACGCTCTCCTTCCCTTACTACCTTCAAAGCTGTCCTTCTTTATTTAAAAAGACGCCTCTTCTATAACAAGTGACTGTTGTGCGCTTTGCACTTGCCATGATTGAAGTAATGTGTTGCCGCCATTCAAGATCCTTTACCTTCATCCGTTTACCAATACGAGTATTTGCATGATCTGAACCATCTGGAAAAACGACATCCTACAACTGCTTATCAAAGGACCAGACTGACCTGGAGGGCACGCTGGCTGTCGGGGATGCTGACCACCCGCTCCTGCAGGGAGGCGTGAGCCGTGGCCAGGTGAGCCGTGACGAAGGCCAGGGCGTGGCGGTACTCGCGTCTGTCCTCCGCCAGGTGGAGCAACTCCTCCTCCCTCCGTCGCATCAGCTCCTCCAGCTGTCTCCCTTCTTCCTCCACCTGAAAAAAGTGAGATGCAGTTATCATCCATGGAAATCCACGGAGGAGGAAGAAGGGGGAAAATGTCAGCAAAACCTCACAAGCACAGGTTGACAAGCTGTGGTTACAGTAAAAGTAATATGTCCACACGTTCTAAACCATGACTTATGGGCATAATTTCCACAGCTAAAATCTGACATTCATATGGACAGAAGATTTCCATTGGGATAAAATAATTCGTGCAAATTGTTTGAAAAGTATCTATCACACAGCTAAAATGAAAAGCAAATGGTAAATCTCTTACTTGCTGATTTTCTATCCGTCTATACTACCCAAGCATCTAGATGATTCAGTAACTCTACTCCAATCAAATGTCACATATACAAATACCTGAAGTACCACCAAAAACCAGACAGCTGACTGACACTAGTGACAGCATAATTCACTGAAGCTTACCAAAGTATAGGGCATATGAAAACCGTAAGGGCAATATCATGGAGAAGACCACACACCTTCTCCATGCGCTGTGCCAGAACCTGAGGCACGGGCACGCCGTGCTGGGCGTACTTTGCCTCTTGTTGCTGTCCCAGCTGTCGCATCTGCTCCAGTCTCAGTATCACCTCCTGCTCCAGCACCTGCATAAACCAGTATCCACTGTCAGCAGCCGGAACATGTTTATTTAATGCTTGCAAAACGTTATGGAATCAAAAGATGACGTACGCGTGTGAATGCGTACATGAGAATGCGTGCGTGCACGCCTGCGCGCATAGATTATAGAAAAAGAGCTCAGAGATCTAAGAAACAAAGTAGAATTAAAGTAATGTAAAGTCAAGGAATAGGATAACAGAGGCAGGGAAGCTAACAGACAAAAACTATATGACATTCTCTTGTTCTAAACAAACAGAATAAGCAGCCGTCAGTCGCACGCATTCACACATCTCAATAAACCTCATAGAATAACACAGCACATGCGACACGCTTGTCCCCACTCACCCTGTGTGTCTCGATGACTTTAGGGCTGGCGGTGGCCGCGGGGTCGCCGTCCACCTGGTCAGTCTTGGCCGCAGTTTGCTGGAACCAGGTCAGCGTGCGTGTTGCCTCGGCAAGGTAGCCCTCCCTCTCCTCCAGCTCCTCGCCCAGCATGGCCTGTCCCTCCTGCACCTCGTCCTGCAGTCTGAAATGGCGATGGTATTGGTTTTACAGTAGCCACTCGTCACCCACATGGTGTGTGTGTGTGTGTGTGTGTGTGTGTGTGTGTGTGTGTCTGTCTGTCTGTCAAGCCGCTTTACACCTTATCTCCTGATCATTGGGTGACTGGATGAATCATTTACCGACACCTGATCACAAACATAGTGACGACGCACATAGTCAGGTACCATCTCCAAGAGGAGTACTCAAATCTGAGTTTGGGTCATGGGCACACACACTACAGTGTACCATTACTGCCCTCTCAAGTGATCGCTTTTATTCCTGGGGAAAAAAAGAGGCAACACGAGTTAAGCACCTTGCTGGAGGATGCGACTCTACGATTCACGCAGCTTCGCATGCCACTGCCGCTGGCTGCAGGCAGGAGCGGGCAATCTCTCTCACCATTGTACTAGAGTCCCAACGTTAACACATACAGAGCAATGGCCAGCGTTGGTTACGTCTTCGGGACATGTAGTGCTGATTGGCCTAGGGTTTGCGGGAGACAACGCTCCTGATATGTTGTCACATGAATAGTGTCAGAGATGAAAATAATGTATAGAACTACAGCTATGTGAGAATGCAATTAAGATCATCACAGTGTGGGAGAAAAACTCCAACCAATCAACCTATCAATCAACCAACTAACCAGTCGACTAACCGACCGACCGACAAACCGACCAAACAAATTAATGATGGGCATACCATTCGTGCTAATACTGCAAACAAGGCGGATCAATCAGTACCTCTTCCTGTCACTAAATCAGTGGAATAACCCGACAATGCAGTTTAAGAGCGTCATTCCACCTCTCACTCGATTAAGTAACAAATCATTTGCCATCTGAGTGTAGTTGCGAATCAACAGATTAATTCCCTAGCCCGATAAACACTCATCTACAGGTTTATTTCAAACAAGATTAAGCAGACCAAAAAAAGTATATTACCTTGACCCTTTTAAGCCATTTACACCTACTGTATGACACTGTTGGTAACACAGTTGCACTGCATACCTCTCGCATTTCTCCAACTAACCAACCAACCTATCGATCGAGTAACCATCCACATACTGACCAATGTCAAAAGAAATCAAGCAGACAGGAGAACACGTCATCAAATTCCCTGACCCATACGCTTCAATGGTGCGACACTGCAGTGCACCGACACACTGCCTACCTCTCGTATCTCTCCAGGACGGCCATGAGGCGCTCCTGGGCGTTGACCTTGGCCTCTGCAGTGGGAAGGCTGCGCTGCAGCATCTCGTTCGCGCGCTTGACCAGCTCCACCTGGGGCTGGACTCGCTCCAGACTCGCCTCCATGTCCTGCAGTGCATACAGGTAAAAAAGGTAGTGGTTTTATATAGCGACTTACACCCTTTGTCTGGGTCTCAAACTGCTTTACACTTTACCCCCTGATCACTGGGCATCCTGATCAATCCTCACTGGTCCCTCACAACAAACATTGTGACAGACATTTAAGACGCACACAGTCAGGTACCAGCACCAACTCCGCTCCCTGGGGAGTATTCCAACCCGTTGCTGGCGCTTGGCCGCATACAAGGGTTAATCGCACTACGTTTTTGCCAACATTACCCTCACAGGTACCCGGTTTTACTTCTGGGTGGGGAGAAGCAATGCGAGTTAAGCATCTTGCTCAAGGATGCAACTCTGGGAACCGCGCAGCTTAGAACACCGTACCCACTAGCCGCAAGCGACTGTAGGTTCAGCGCGCTAACCACTCGGCCACAGAGCCCCGTAGAGTACAGGTGCAGCGTGATGGCAAAGCGCTCAGAAACATCTATTGAATGGCAGGAAGTTTCAGATCCATGAAGAAAGGTTCGGACACAAAAGATGCACGTTTGATGCATTCTATGATAAAGAACAAAGAAATATGCAAGTCTTCTGACTCATCGGAAGACTTATTCAGTTTCTGCTTTAGCAACAAAATGGGAAGAAAAAAAGAGGGGGTGAGAAATTGCTGTCTTTACACTACACATAAATCCGTCGACATTGATTGCAAAATTCCTCAATCCCTACATCTCAAGCACGGTATCATTCACAATCCGGTTGTAATCATCAGGGCAGGGTGAACAAACAAACCAACAAACAAAACACGAAGAAACTGAACGGCGCGTGGGTGTGTCTTTGCTAAAGCACTGAAAGATATAATGCAACACATCCTTACAGAAATCTTGAGGTCAGAGATCTTAAAATAACATTTCATTGTAAAATAAAAAATAGCAACGATATCTTTAAAACAACAACACCACCAACAACAACAAAAGCAGCCCAAGAAACTGATTTGACCCCCGACCCCCATCCCCTAACCCCAGTCCTGCCACCGACCTTGAAGACGTCAGCCTGATGCTGGAGCTCTGTGTGGGAAAGCGTAGTCGGAGCAAGGGAGACTACTCTATCAGAGCATTCTGCAACAACCCTTTCCACTGAGGTCAGCATGCCACTGAAGTCCTGCCATTGGCTGCTCAGCTCCTGCAGACATACAAGTCCCCAGTCACAATACAGGGCAATGCATTGAGACGGGCATGAGAATGAGGCAGATCTGCCTGCCATACATTCAGCTCTTGGGGGGAACAACACATTAAGAATCGATGTAATATTACAAAAGAATCACAGTCACATTGTCAAAAGTAAAGCTGACGAGTTGGAAAAAAGAGGTGAATACAAAAAAAGACCAAATGGATCATCAACGTTGACTGAAAAAAACAGACAAGATGAAATACAAAATTGAGAGTCAGACAGGCAGGCAGTGAGACTACTAGAAAGGATGAAGGGAAAATGCGTCAGCGTGTGATAAAGGAAGAGAGAGTGAACATACAAACCAGACACACGTAACAGAGACCAGACTCTATGCAAACCAGTCACTTAATCGACAAAACAATTGCTCGTGTTCATCATTAACACAACAATACAGGAATCTTAACCAACCAACCAATTCCCCCCACCCCACCCACTCCCAAAGTATCAACCGCGAGGTCAGTGAAAAAGTACACATTTACGACTACATTAAAAATATATCGAAATGGAAGAGTGTATGTTTTCTTCATATTTCAAGTCGGTCCTCTCCCAAACAACCAACCAGTATGTAGACATGATACAGGGCAAGCTGTGTCCAACTACTTTCCACAATTGATGACTGCACAAGTGAAGCTGGCTGAAGTCGCCAGAACAGTTTTCGAGAAAACGCCCAGAAAAGTCATCAAAGGTTATGCAACAGGTAGTTTTTAAAATATATTTACAAGAAAATAGAAAGCAAAACCAATAAACTAAAGGTGCTGAAAACATGTTTGTTTTCTCAAGAGTCTGTAGGAAAGACAGAATAATCTAATGGTTGAGAAATCTAGTTTTGTCATTTTGCACATTCTAGCTTGGTTTATGCATGCAGGTTCCCATTTGACTTCACATCCCACAGCTTTCCTGGAAGCAGACTCACCTCAAGCGAGAGCTGTCTGGTCTCTGCCTGCTGGACAATGGTGTTCCAATGGCCGTTGAGACTCATCATCAGGCGGTTGATGATGATGCGACTGCTGCTGTTGGCAAAGCGGTCCAGACTCCTCGACTGCTCGTTCAGCTCGTCCACAGTCTGGCGATGGCTCTCCAGCTTTTCCAGGAAGTCCTGATGGACCAGAGGCAAGCGAAGAGATAAGATGGTGCAGCAACTTTAGTAAAACCAAATTGATATAGAGGACAAATGAAGAGAGCCTGATGAATGTGTTCCATATGATGAGTTGTCAACAATACTGCCAAGCATAACAGACATCTCCTCCTCCTCCTCCTCCTCTGCAGCTGCTTCTCAGCCATCCTTAACAATCTCTTCCTCCACCATTACCACCACCACCACCACTTCCTCTTCTGATCACAACTACTAAACCTAACATCCCTTTTCCCACTAGACTCACCTTGGTGGACTGCAGGTGGGAAGACAGGGAGTCAGGGTTGCCGATGCTGGCTTTGTTGGTCTCCTCCCACTCCGACTCCAGTCCCTGCAACACCTTGCCGAACGCCGCCAGATTGTCTTGGTAACGACGCCAGTCCCCTGCCTTGCCCTCCAGCAGTTCCTGTCGCTTTTGAGACATGTCAACCACCGCTGCCAGCTTGCTGTTGACGGCATCCAAGGACTGCTGCAGCGTCTCCCGGTCGTTCTCGTCCAGTGTGGGCAGCATGCGTTCCGACAGCTCCACCACCTGCTCCAGCTCGTCCTGGCAAAGGCTGGCCTCAGAGAAGTAGTCCTGGAGGTATAGGAAGGGTGCGAAGAATGGTAAAGTAGTGAAACCAGCAAGCTAGCTGATGAGAGAGATGTATGTGTAGTACAAGTGGTATGAATCTCTTCAGATAAATGGATAAAGATTTTATATCATTGAGTTGAATAACCACGGGTGAATGAAATGTATAACAAATTGATTTTTTTTTGCCTGTGAATATGAAAGTTCTTTTAAACTTTATGCCAAACAAGTACTAAAAGACAGTTTTGTACACAAACATAACAAAAGAAAGTGGGGACTTTGATCTGCAGTTGCACTTAATTAAATATTTCTGTCAAAATATGTTATGAAAAAAAGTTCTTATGTGTGTGTGCATGCGTACTTGCGCGCGCGCGCGCGCGCGCGTGCGTGTGTGTGTGTGTGTGCGTGCGTGCACGTGTGAGTGTGTGCGCGCGCGCGCGTGTGTGCGTGACAGAACAGTGTTTTATACATTTTCTTTCAATTATTTGAAACATTAGTATTCTTGCACAATATATTCTAAATGCACAAACGTTTACAAACAAACTTTCCCCCAAATACATGTAAACGTTTCACGACACGTAAGTTGTAAGAGGGAAGACTCACGGTGTACTCGCTGAGCTGCTGGTCGATGGTGTCGTAGTCCAGACCCTCGTAGCCCGAGTCCAGCAGCTCCTCAGCCCCGTGCAGCCAGGCCTGCACCTGCCTGATGGAGTTGTCGTACCCTGCCCTGTCCGCCTGGGCGTCCACCAGGTACTGCTCCTTCTTCTCCATCGCCGTCTGCACACCACAGGCACAGAGAGTCAGTCAGAGTGTTGGGAAAGAGTGTCTCAGGGGAGTAGTGACCAATTCCAACCGTTGTGCAAGACATTTAGGGAGAATCAGAAACTTGCAGCGTCAAAGTCAGAAAACATTCCGTCTTCAATATTTAAAATATCGGAAGAGAAAACATAATTTATGGAATCTGCTATGTTGTCACTCCACGACTAAATATTGCAATATTCACCTCGAATAAACGTATGTAAAACCGAGTCGGGGCCGCTCCATCCCCTTTCTCATCCCCATGCATTCATCCAGCCAGCCAGCCAGCCAGCCAGCCAGCCAGCCAGCCAGCCAGCCACCCATCCAATCAGCTGTTACCGCGTTTCAATTTCATTTGGAGCATTACTTCATATTTCACACGGAACATCATTCCTGTTAGATGATACGACATATAATGCAGAGTGAACATCAATAACGACTGTTATGCAACTACACAATGATATCAATGTACAAAACATTTTACACGGACAGCTAGAGTCCAACCACCATGAATATTGAAAGGAAGAGCTCCCCAACCAGGGGATGGAACCGAAATGGATTGAATATAGACGGAAAATGAGCGGATGATGGGAGCTAGGGCCTACCCTGATGGACTCATCCAGGACATCGATCTGGTCCAGCTTGTCTGCCACGGCTGGAGGCAGCGCCTCCCCCAGCTCCTGGTAGTGTTCCTTCTCCAGCCTGGCCTTCTCCCTGATCGTCTCCAGCTTGCCCACCGCCTCTTGACACATTGTCTGCCAGGACAAAGGTGGCGTTTAGTTGCTCCTTTTAATGTTTGATTTTTAAAATATATAAAGTTCTGACAGACAAGAAAGCTCCCAACCTAAAACTACTGTAATGAACATTACGAATGAAGACTTCAAAACCAGTTCTGTATTCTTAAACAGCATAGAACTTCACAATGGTAAATATTTACTTATGCAACCTAAAATACTTACACAGACAAGCTCACTTAATTTACTTACTCTGAGAATCTAAAATCAATCAACTCTGACACAAACTGATATCTAATGAGAAGTCATAAAAGTAAAAATAAAACCTAATCATTCCGAATTTTACCTGTCAACAACGTACAAACCTATCTAAAAGACAACAACAGCAACAGCCAACACCACACATCGACTCCCCGACGCCAGCCTACCTGGTGCCTCTTGAGAGCTTGGACGACTTTCTCCGCCGTGATTTCCTGGGGCCCACACGAGGCCAGCTGGTCTTCCTTCTGCTCCAGCCACGCCATGGTTTCGCTGACGGAGCTCTCGAAGTCCTGGCGTTCCTGCTGGATCTTGCGGCACTGCTGGATGCGGGTCTCCACCTCGGACCTCAGCGCCTCCGCCCTTTCCTGCAGGCCCCTGGCCACGCCCTCCGGCACGTCCGCCTCGTCAGGGCTGCCCTCCTTGGCCACCTGGGCTGCCCTGTCCCCAGCAACCACCAGTTCTTGCTCCAGCTCCACCAGCCTCTCCAGGATGGCCTGCAGGACAGAGGGTGGAGTTGTCAATAAGCTCGACATTTCTAGGACGGTCATGGAGTTGACAAGCGGTGTATGGAAAAGTTTAAGATTCGGATAATGACAGGGGTCTAAGCTAGACTGATGTCGAGGTGGTTGTTGAGTTAGGTGCGTATAAACCTGCAAATGAAAATGTTTGTCTTTGAGCATCTATGTCGCTACATGCGCGCGCATGCAAGACTCCACAGATACCAAACAACGTTTCCATCTGAAAGAAGATGCGAGTAACAAGGCGTTTGTGTGTGAAAGCGTTTGGGAGCCTGCGAGCTTATGTAAGAGCACGCATGTGTGTCAATATTTGCATAAGTGTGAGCTTAATCGTGAGCCTGCGTCTGTTTGTGTTATGTATATTTTTGCGACTGTTCGCATCCCTCACGAAAATTCATCGTGATCTGTTCAGTATTTACTAGCTTTTACAACATCTTCATCACTAATGTAACTACAAACAGAATATCAACAAACAAACATACAAACAAATAAACAAAAAAATAAAACACCTGCACCATAATTTGATTTAATTGTTCTCACAAGTATTAAAGGGCTCACCTGCCAAAAACCGACACTTAAAAATCGTCCAAGCATTTCACAAGAGAAGCTTTGCTCATTCTCTTTTCCTGACACGCAACACCCATCCACTCACAAAGATCCAACTATGCAAACAGATCTGACACCCCTTCTCACCTTGTACTTGACCACCCTGTCAGGCATGGCAACGCCGAGCTCGCTGATGGCGGCAGTCTGGTCCTCCAGTTCCCTCAGGCTGTCGTCCATTTGCTGGGCGTGGTCGTAGAGTGACTGGCGTAGCGCTATGGCCGCCTGGCAATGCTGCCTGTGCTCGTTTACCCTGTCTATCAGCAGCTCGTACTGCTCCGTCTGACGCAAAACTGCCTCGGCGTCGCTCGTCCGACCCTCGGAGCGGAGACGCTCTAGAGAACTGGACAGCTCCGTCATGGTGGGCTGGTATTCCTTCAGCTTGTGCTCCAGTTTCTGCGTGAAGCCGAAGCCAAAGGAGGATGAGACAGGTTATGGATGGTAGTTGTATAGTTGATACAAACGATACCTTCAAAAGTACTATCTTTGAGTTTCAGCATAGATTCATATTTTAATTGTTCTCCCATGTTGCAAGTTGTGACCAAAAGCAGCTGCAGTAAGATACATCTGGTACGTCTTGCCCTGGAATATACCGCTTCAGCAAAGCAAACAACAAAATGAACAGTTAGATAGTGCGCGTCCGTCAGTAATCTAAAAGCTGAACTTCACCATATTACAGTGAGAACAGTTTACAGCTTTTTACCGTGACCCATTTGTAATAGTGTGGTATCATCTAAACGTCTTTAACAACAAGGCATATGCCAACAAGGAACAGCAATAACACTTTAACAGTGTTCAGTGCCAAACTAGGTCAGGCTTAAAAGACAAGGGGTACAACGAGTTTTGACAGGAAGTAGGACACATGTGCCTCAAGCGACGACAGGTCCCCAACATGCACTACACATACAACCTCGGATGAACCAGCCTACCTCGAAGGACTGCAGGGCCAGCTCAGCATCCTCGGTGGTGGGACCGATGGGGCGTACTGCGGAGGAGATCTGGGTGGCCATGTTGGACAGCCACTTGTCACTGGCCTCCAGACTGGCCTCCGTCTGTTTCCTGGCTGCCAGCATCTCCTCCAGGCCTGACAGTCGCTCCGCGATCAGCGATGATGCTCTGCACATAGAGACATAGAGTAAAATGGAGCAGAAGCCACTATAGGAAGAAGTGAACATAAATGCTGCTGCTGGAGGTGGCGTCTCTTGAAGTCGATCAGAGATCGGCGCAAAACTCCTGGACGCTGAGACAAATAGATGCACAATCCAGGAAAGACCTTCGTGATTACGAGCGGATTCAGCCATGGCATCATGAGGAACAGCTCTACGATGTTCTTTGGCGACCAGCATTTGGGCCCTGAACACAAACAATTATGAACATTTTGAAGCCGCCACCATATTTGAAAGCACCTTTGACTACTGCCATGTGATTAATATACACACACACACATCCCACTCCCATCCCCGCCTTCGGGAAAAGGGGGGGGGGGGGTCGGGTATCGATACGCGCATTTGTGTCTACCCGCAGTGACAATCAGTACTGAAGTTCAGCAGCTGCCACTGCGCGCTCAGGAGTTGCTATAGATGAATGAACATAGGTGAGGCCATACCCTCTCCACAAACAGCGCAGATGCCGACCACAAAATCACGCAGCATCAGATTCTATCACTTTTACAACTACTGTTGACCGCTCCAATATATTCCAGTGATGCTTTCTGCTGCTTAGGACCGCCCATGCGTGTAGCTGCTGGAGCACGTTTCGAGAGTGCCATATCCATGAAGTGGGGCTGAGGACTCGGGAGCTCTGCCGCGTCTGTCGTAAACTCCGCCACTCCACTGGGACGCGCAGTCAAATGACGTTCCTGCGGTCACAGGCCCGCGGCTGAGAGAGAGATGCCTTCAGCCAGACAGTAGCCACGCTAAATATATCTGCCAATGCTGTCTTGTCAAACACAAGCACGCCCATGCTAACTGCAACGTCTCCCAAAAGTGTTGCATTGGTAATTAGCAAACTTCGTCCAATGTTTGCACAAGCCCAAAGAGCAACTACGTCACATTCCGAGCTGCAGCTTTACTTAGGCAAAAATAACCTGCGCACGTTCCTCAAAGTTGAAAAGCGGTTTCTCCTGCAAAATGCTCCTCTTTTCATGCCTGAAATTCCCTGCTATTAAAAGTAGAGGCAGCAATTTTTAAAAGGCTAACGAAAAGATACATCCAACTTCTTAGTAATGACCATAAAGAGCACTATACATATTTACTTGGATTATTTTTTTTAATGAGCATAGAAACAGATACTATTTCTCACCTGTTGTATTTATCTGCAGTAAGTTCAAGTTCATCTTCCAGGAGCTGTTTGTCTGTGTCTCCCAACTGTTTGGCAAAGTTTGACCCCCTCTCCTTGATTTCGGTCACAAGGGAGGCAAAGAGCTGGGCAGTGTTACTCATAGTCTGAAAGAGCAGGAAAATATTCACTTACCAAATCATCCCGAAGTCGCACAAAGACTGCTTCAGTGGCCAAAATTGGCTTTAGTTCAGAGCTTTTTGTTTCCTTTACCCGCAGGCTTAAGTGCACACTTGTTTGCACATATCCACACAAATATAATCACACATCTTTAATAATTATGTACATGTCCACTCGAAGACATACATACGCGATTGCGCGCACGCGCACACACGAACACATGTGCGTGCGTGTGCGCACAAAAAACTCATACGCAAACACAAAAACACATTTACACACGTACACACACACACACAGGCGTAAACACATACATGCGTACATACAAACATACACACACACACACACACACAGAGTGACACACGCAAAGAGATATACACACATTCACTCACCTATTACCCCATACATTTTCACAACAATCCCTCCCTGTCTCCGCAAACACACATAAACACATTTGCACACGTACACACACATACGCGTACACACACACATGCGTACATACAAACATACACACACACATACACACACTTATGCGGCGGAATAGAAACCAATCAAATCAGTGAATTAGGAAAGAAAAAGGAAATACAATACAGAAGAATACTAGAACGAAAAAACAAAGACAAATATAAACATCATCAAACAAACAATATAAAAACAAACAAACCAATAAACGTTTCTTTCTCTGACTACTCAGCCATCTCGCAAAATGACAAATTCGCATTCACGCTACCAAGTTTGTAGGTTCGTGATTTGAAGTGGGGAAACTACAGTGAGGAAATGGCAAACAGGCTGTCGGCAGGTGTGGCTGTACAGGGCGCGTTGCTAACGCGAGAAACCTTGCAAGATCTAGCTAGGAATAGGCCGGTGTCAACATGTGTCAAAATGATGAACATTCGACCGCCTTTACATTTGGTTTTTCATCATTTTGACACATGTTGACACCGGCCTATTCCTAGCTAGATCTTGCAAGGTTTCTCGCGTAAGCAACGCGCCCTGTACAGCCACACCTGCCGACAGCCTGTTTGCCATTTCCTCACTGTAGTTTCCCCACTTCAAATCACGAACCTACAAACTTGGTAGCGTGAATGCGAATTTGTCATTTTGCGAGATGGCTGAGTAGTCAGAGAAAGAAACGTTTATTGGTTTGTTTGTTTTTATATTGTTTGTTTGATGATGTTTATATTTGTCTTTGTTTTTTCGTTCTAGTATTCTTCTGTATTGTATTTCCTTTTTCTTTCCTAATTCACTGATTTGATTGGTTTCTATTCCGCCGCATAAGAGTGCTCGAACCTCGCGCTTTCCCCCCACGTTATCAGAAGACTGCTGTTTATCTTCATTGTCCTCGTCTCCAAAGATTGTTACATGTTGAAAACAAAGAATTCACACACACGCACACACACACACACACACACACACACACACACACACACACACACACACACACACACACACAGAGAGTGACACACGCAAAGAGATATACACACATTCACTCACCCATTACCCCATACATCTCCACAACAATCCCTCCCTGTCTCCGCAAACACACAAAAACACATTTGCACACGTACACACACGCGTAATCATTCTCTCTCTCTCTCTCTCTCTCTCTCTCTCACACACACACACACACACACACATACACACACACATACACACACACACACACACACACAGAGTGACACACGCAAAGACATATACACATTCACTCACCCATTACCCCACACATCTCCACAGCAATCCCTCCCGTCTCCGTTTAGCAGTCACTCTTTGCTGACCTTGAACTGCTTGTGCTGCTCCTCCAGGACCTCGATGGCGCAGTCAGGGGGGATGGCTGCCTCGCAGCGGAACTCCGTCTCCTTGCTCCAGTGGTCCACCTTCTGCAGGTCCGCCTCGAACACGCGCCGCGAGGCAGCCCTGTCCCTGTAGTGCTCTCCCTTGTCCTTCAGCCACTGGTCCAGCTTCTCATAGGCCTCCTCCAGTTCTGATGGGGTGCAGAGATAGAGAAATGTGTGTGTAGTTATGATACATAATCGTGTACGCCTCCTGTGAGAGGACCGATTAGGGAATGCATACAGGGGTATATATAGTATGTGGATATTGTAGGGCATCTTTGGGTGACAAGTCTATGCAAAGATTAAATTCAGGAAAAAACGAATGAGATGTGGTGAAACAGTTTTCGTTGAAAATGTAATAAAAAGGAAAAAAGAGTACGCATGAAATTAATAGAAAGAGAAAGGGGCAAGGAAAAAAGGAGTGAGGTGAGATGAAATAAAGGAAAAGAACACAAAGAAGGAAGATAAAAGAGAAGTAAAGCGCTGGAAAATACGGAAAGAGAAGGACAAGAGAGGATAAGAGAAAAGAGGAGTGGGATCCAGAGGTGCAGATAGAGGAGAGAAAAGGAAAGAGGCAAAGGGAGAGTAACAGAGAAAATGCACTGGAGCTGGACACGATTGGCAACATGACGCGAGGTCTAGGGTAGGCCATTGGGCACAGGACAAAGGAAGCGAGACAACAACAACGACGACGACGAGGATGACGACGACGAAGGTGAAAAAGCACAGCTCCATGCATAGAAAGCCAGACTTCCATGAAACATATATAAAACGACAAGTCCAACTCCAGCAGAGGCGATGTGAACGCTCTTTATGAAGTCAGCATTCCTTTGTGAGAGATCCCACCTGAGATGGTCTGGCCGATCTGTGCGGCGTCTTCCTCCCCACACTGGGACTGCAACTCCTTGGCCTCGGTGGCAAGCTCCTCCAGGTGTCCCCGCTGTGTCTGCAGCTTGGCTGCCTGGCTCTGTGGACACAAGCAATTGAGGAATTTCAGCTGAGAAATGTCGTGCTGGCGGAAGATCGTAGGTTCAGTCCGATTCTGAGATCCATATTTTTTTCGTCAATCCCTAGCAGGGTTTCAGACATATTTTATGAACCTTTCCCTTTTCAAAACATCAGTTTAATTTCCAAAGTTTTCTTGGTTGAGTTTATATATTAATTAAAACAATTTTCGAAGATGCTTTGTTTACAGAAACATGCACATGAAACATCAAATAATGAGTTCCATGCAAGTAAACAGCACAGTACTTTGAAGCCAAATGGTTCTATCGAAAGGAATGAACTTCACTGCTGACTTCAATTAACGGGTGGGTCAACTCTCAAAAAACCTTTCAGTCTTAGTAATACAAGCGTAAACCACGCTTGTAATCAACTGCTTTATTAATATGGAGAGTGCTTCATAAAGTCAAAAAAGTTCGTAGGCTTGGGGGTCCCAGTGCTGGAGCTTCCAGCACCCTTTCAAGGACATTTTGTGCCTTGGAGAAATATAAGGTAATGCTTTCTTACCGCAATATTCCAACCATATCTGAGGGCTCATTAAACATACTATATTCAAATACGTGGGCAGTGGGATACCCCCCCCCCCCCCATCTCTCTCTCTCTCTCTCTCTCTCTCAAACACACACACACACACACACACACACACACACACACACACACACACACACACACACACACACACACACACACACACGCACGCACACATCTGAGCGACTTTGTGGATATATTAATAGTCTGCATATAACACATCGTCATAAGTCTCCTCCCAATGGGCGCGACACTGAGATTCAGTACTTGCTGACCGAAACACGACCGTAAAAAAAATTATTCACATGTTAATGCATTGTCCCCGACAGAGTCGCAGGACAAGAACCGAGTAACGTAGCCTGACTTTTCTTCTTTCTTAACAGTTGCACGTATTGCAACGTATTGCAAAGACATTATAATGCGACGAGTAAAACTAGTTATTCTAAAACACGGAATTCGGAGGTGTGACGAGTATTACAAAGTTACTCAACAACATTCCTACGAAGCCATTCCTCACGATCAACAGTTTACATGCACCTACTGACCTTGCACTTGTCAGCCTGCTTGTCGACGTCAGCTGCGGTCAGCCTGATGGTGTGGAGCGGGTGTGCGGCCTGCTTGCTGGTCTCCAGCCGCTGGCGCTCCTTCTCCAGGGCGGCCTGGAAAGCCACGCGCTGTTCTAGCTGCTGGGCAATGCTGAAGGCAGATGGAGAGAGATATGAATATGATTATGATGAAGTAATTAATGTGTGGAAGAAATGTAACATCATTCAACTCTGTTCTGCAAAACCTTGAAAACGTCAGTGGTTTAAGAATACATAGTCTTGAAAAATGAATGTTTCCACCACAAGGGGAACAACTGCGATGTATATTCCACGTCAAAAATGAACGCACGAGTTTGTGTATTCACCTTGTGAGCGAGAGTAAGTGCATATGTTTGCGCACGCGCGCCTCTCTCTCTCTCTCTCTCTCTCTCTCTCTCTCTCTCTCTCTCTCTCTCTCTCTCACACACACACACACACACACACACACAAACAGACAAACGCACGCACACAAACGAGCGTGCATTTTAGACGTGCAATATAGATGTGCATTTCAGTCGTTAACTCTGCGGTGCAAAATTTATTCTTCGAGACTATGTATTCGTAAGCGGCAGCCAAATATTTCTTTCAAGGTCTTGCACACACAACATTCTTGGTTGTAATTTTCACCGCTGTTAGGTTTTTTTCTTAAGAAGACAAAGACATACCAAACTTTCACTGGCAAATGCATCAACACGTATGTGACGAGATCCCCCCCCCCCCCCCCCCCCCCTCTATTGTATCTACTAACTTGTGGTATGCAAATAAATGTGGCTGCCAACCATTTACAAACTAATAACGTTAGAGCTGTGTCGTTAGGGCTTGCCAATCAGGGTTTTGCACTGTAATGTTGGAAGTTGAATTCAGAATTGGCCTACAGTGTCCCTCTACATGATACCTGAGAGGCGAGTGACTAAAAATACCATAACCTGCGTTATGTTGCTGAGGGCTGTTTTGGTGATCGATGACCTTGCGTGACCTAAGGAGGTTGCTGGGTCGTGGCACGCCATTCATGTATCCAATCATGGCCAGGTTGGTGCACACGTGACGGATGAATGTTTATGATTGGCCACATTGTTAAACGTGATTGGAGAATTATCGCAGTTGTATTAAAAGCCCCGCCCTGCCCGCTGCCTGGCGCGCGGTTCATCCATTCCACAAGTAAGGTACCACGTGTTAAGGCGCCCGCTCTCTGCTGCCCGGCGCGCAGTACGACCTCCACACGGGTGAATCACCCCGTGAACCGAGCCAGCTTCGCCCTCGAACGCCCGCGCGCGAATTCCACCACACCTGAGCAAACTACCACGTGCACTGCGCCCGTGTCCCGTTTTTCTCCCTCCTGAAGTGTAAGACGTCCCTCTACTACACAGTGCGCTATACAACCTCCATACAAACAAGCTTCCACGTGGGATTCTGCACCAGTCTTTCTCTCTCCTGAAGAGTAAAGGCGCCGACACACGTACCGGTTGTCCCCCGATTTTGCTGCCGATCCGGTCAAGAATCGGAACGGTTGACTCATTTGCATACAATCCGGCCCGATTCTTGTCAGTAGGGCATGCCGTATTCCCCGACCCAGTCCGGACCGATTCCTATATAAGCCGGGCGACACGAGAGCATCTGTCCGCGGCTCGACTGTTTGTCATTAGGCGCGAGAACGAGGCTACGCTTCGCACAGAAAACGCTGTATTTGGGGATACTAGAAACCCATCCAAAGAAAATGTAAGCCATGAACAGCATTAATTTATCAAAGATGTATGTTGAATGCATCAATAGGTCGTGAAAGCTCGTACATTTTAAAATTGGAAATGCGGGTCAATGCACCTTCACGATGGCACGGCTCCACTGCTTATCGTTGCGTGTGGCTGTCAACCCGATTTTTACATGCACGGTCAGACCGGATCGGGAGCAAAATCGGCTTGAAAACCGGTATGTGTGTAGGCACCTTTAGACGTCCCTCTACTACACGGCGTGTTATACAACCTCCACGAACAAACTTCCACGTGGGAAGAATCTGTGCCAGTCTCTCTCCCTCCTGAAGCGAGCTTTCTTTCCACCTCCACTCGACTGCGTAACCACGTGCATGCTGAGCTAAGGAGCACGACTCCACGTGGCAGCAAGGCAACAAGACAGCAAGGAACAAGTTTTGTCGTTTTCAACTCCTGTTTTTCCTGTGCTGCTACCCCCCCCCCCCCCCCCCACCACCACCACCACCCCACCCACCCCCACTCTCCCTCGTCTACAGTCACTTGTGCCGCTGCAACTATTGTCCGGAAGGAAGGAATTCCTTCGTGAAAGCGGACTAATGTGAAACTGAGTTGACCACTCCGTTTTTCCTTCAGAAACCACGTGTTTCGTCGGACAGACCCTACGAAGTCAGATAAGTACCTTTTTTTGATTGGTTGGCAAGCCCTAGCTATTATCTCTACATTACTAATCTTTAATTATCCATTTCTGAATTATTATCTAAACAAATTAAAGTGATTTAATGTTGACCTGTGTCCTCATTGTTCATTCCGTCTTGTTCCATCGTTTTGATAGAATGTCTGTGAGATAGTATTACCAGTTTGGCTGTGTGTGTGTGTGTTTCCCCTAGACGCCATGTTTAAAGAAAACGAGCTAGCTGACTGCGTAACAACCTCCAAAAAACAAGAAAGTCAAACCAACATCTTACTCCAAACACTATGAATCTTTAAAAACAGTTTCTATCCTTACTTCCATCCTCCTCATTCGCTCCTTTCTTCTTTCTACCTGTCGTGGTGCGCGGTGACGAGCTGGGACACCGTGGAGTGCTGGAGCTGCACGGAGGCCATCAGCTGTTCCACGGCCTCCTTCTCCGATGCGGGCAGCTCGTTTGTTATGGCCTCCGTCTTGGAGACCACTGCCTCCAGCGTGCTCTGACGCTCTGCCAGGGCGCGGCACAGGTCCTGTGGTAAAGAGGCAAGGCTCTCGTCAACATCAAAGCGCAGTTACCATGCAAGAACCAGTCTGGAAGCTAGCTGGTATTTCAAATGTTCAGCTTGTACTACGTCAGCCAGGAGAACAATTCTACATGAACTATGGTCTGAAATGGGTTCAGCACCGTAACTTCCTGCCCCCATACCCCCCACCCCTTCCCCAACGTCATATTATTCGATAGTAAACAGAGAATTCTGTTGTTTAATATTTCCGTGTTGTTTACGATATTCTATTAAATTCAAAGCGTCTTCTTTTAAATAATAATAATAATAATGGGTATTTATATAGCGCTTATTCTCAAGTGAGCTCTAAGCGCTTTACAATCTCGTTCACACATCACAAGCAGACAATCAGATACAAGCAAATCACGTAGGCAATCAACACTAGCAGCAAAATCACGTACAATCAGAGCAAGCATACAAACACATAACATTAACAAGCGAGCAGGCAGAATAATCAAACACTGTTGAAGCAAGCAACAACAAAAGAAAAAATAAACAAACAAGCAGGCTAAATAATCCAACACAATCAAGCAGGCATACCAACACAATAAATAAACAAGCAAGCAGACAACCAATCGACAATCTAAACAAGAATGAAATAAGCAAATAAAGAGAACAAACAAGCAAGCAAACACAAACGAGATAAGTGAATCAAAACAAAAAATTTACAAAATACAATTACGAGAATATGTACGGGGAGCTGTGAAGTTGAGCGGGTGGGGTCAGTGGGAGGGAGGGGGAGGGGGGGGGCTATTTGGCAGATGTGTATGCAAGAGAGAACAGGTGTGTCTTTAGATCAGCGCGGAAAGAGTCAGACTCGGAAGAGGGATACAGACGAAGATTAGCAGGGAGAGAGTTCCAGACGAGAGGAGCGGAGGCAAAGAAAGAGCGGTCACCAAAAGATGATTTCATTTTACGAGGGACGAGGGTGGTGGTGTTTGCTGAAGAGCGAAGTGTTCTGCGTGGCGTGTAAGTGTCTATGAGGGCTGTGAGGTATGCGGGTCCTGTCTGTGTGAATGCGTTGAAAGATAAGCATGCAATTTTGTAAGTGATACGGTCCTCAACACGGAGCCAGTGTAGTTTCTGAAGGTGGGGGGTGATATGCTCAGATTTGCGGACTTTACAGATCAGGCGAGCGGCGTTGTTCTGCAGTTTTTGTAACCTGTCAATGAGATACTCGGGACAGCCATAAAGCAAAGCATTACAATAATCTAGCTTGGATAGAATGAACGCTGAGACAAGGGTCTTTGCCGCTTGCTCAGAGAGATAGTGACGGATTGAACCGATGCGACGGAGCTCAAAGTTCATAGAACGAATGATGGTCTGAACCTGTGCATGCATAGTGAGGTGGGAATCTAACGTAACGCCTAGATTTTTCACTGTGTTAGAAAAGGGGACAGTAGCATTGCCGATGGTGATGGACTCTGGGAGCTGGACAGAGGTAGACATGCGTGGTGAAGAGGCAACCATTGCCTCGGTCTTCTCATCATTTAATTTCAGCTTATTGAATGTCATCCATGACTTCACGTCAAGGACACACGCTTGCATTGAGTGCATAAGAATGTCAAAACACTTGGGATCACCCGACTTTTGCGCCTGCGTATCATCTGCATAAGAATGATGAAGAACCGAATGGGCAGTCATGATATCTGCGAGAGGAGTGGTGTACAGAACAAATAGAACTGGTCCTAAGACCGACCCTTGGGGCACGCCATAGCGCAGCAGAGTAGGATCAAAAGTGTTATTGTTGATGGATACAGTGTGAGTACGGTTGGACAAGTACGACGAAAACCAGTTCAAGGCAGAGCTGCTAACGCCAAACACAAATTCAAGACGGCTGATGAGAATAGCATGATCTATTGTGTCAAATGCTGCCGATAAATCGAGCAGCGCCAGAATAGAGACTTCTCCTCTGTCTAGAGCACGTAGAAGGTCATTTACAATTTTCACTAAAGCTGTTTCTGTACTGTGTCCAGGCCGATATGCAGACTGTAGGGGGTTAAACAGTTGGTTGGACGTGAGGTGAGCAGAGAGCTGAGACAGAACTACCTTTTCTATCAGTTTTTAAACAAATGACAAGTTACTAACTAGCGATTGCCCAAAACTGACTAGGGTGAGTCGACATTACTAACTGCAACCGGGATAGCAGTTTCAAGGACGAAGAACACTGGATGAGTTTTTTCATCAAACACCACAATGCTCAACGACAAAGACAAATCCATTCACAGGTGAATGTAGAACATTGCATACAATACCATTCCAGCAAAACGGACGCACAGATGATTCCTCCCTTCTGACAGAAAACTACTGACGTCGACTAAGCTCTGTCAGTTGACGAAGCAGTTGAGGATCATGCAGACACAAGTCCACATACTCTTCTCACTCAGGAAACGTCCACGTAGTGGGAGTCGACTGTCGTGATAGACACTACTCTTTGAAGATCACTCCAACTCAAGTAGCAACCCACGAAAAGCTGGCCCAAGAAAGAAGTGTGCTCCTTCGTCAGTACAGTGTTTTATGGGTCTGTCAACCATAACGGTGAAAGAGACTTTACAAATATGATTAGTAACCCCCGCAGTGGGACCAGATTGCCCAAATCGACAGTGCAAAACTCTGCAGACAACACAAAACGTCCACTGTTGGCCACGTCTCTCGGGAACAGATTTACAAGCCTTCCTGAGGGTAGAGCATGTCAACATCCTCGTGTGCGAAGAGGAGAAATATTATCAAAGCAAGCTCAAACACAGCCTTGATTCAGGAGTGTTCTTGTCGAGTCGTAGCGCCGTCGGTTTCGTGGCAGAACAAAATCATCGGCAGAGTTACAAAGTAGTGCATTAAGCACTTTGGTTACCCACGCAGGAATGAAAGCTGCCATAACAAAGCTGTCGTACGGTGGCATTACCCTTGCCATAAATGGTAAAACTCCAAATCCATCACATAACTCAGAGTAACAAGCTTTCCTCGCCTTTGGGTTCCTTTTTATTAGGCCATCTCATATGCCATTTACTGAAAACCAAGCAAGAAAAGCCACATCTACCTACCCCAAACCCAGCCGATCTTTACTCTTCGTGCATGTCATCAACATTTACTTCCTCATTTTCACTGTCAGATCATCCGCAAAACGTGTCCAACCAATCAAAAAAGACCAGCACTCGGCAATCCGACACACAACCACAAGCTATTCAACCAAACAACCATTTTCCCATCCAGCCAATGGCCCGTCCTGTACCTCTCGTTGTTGTTCTGCATCAGACCTTGCAACTAACAGGTGCCTCTCGCTATTTCTGCCCTAGCGACTTGGTGCCAATCCCGGGCAGCGTCAACTACACAGCAAAGATGACATGTGCAGCCGACCAGCAGTAGTGAGCCTCGGCCCACCATTAGACATCTGCATCGACACCCATTCAATCATTTACCAAACATCAACCTGCTTTTGCTTAGTTCAGTACCTATCACAGTTTCTTCACCGCTCGTTCAATGCCTTTCTTTCATATTTCCTTGCTTATATATTTCTTTCTTTGTCTGTCTGTCTGTCTGTCTGCCTGCCTGTCTGTCTGTCTGTTTGCCTGCCTGTCTGCCTGCCCTCCCCCCTTTCTCTCTCTCTCTCTCTCTCTCTCTCTCTCTCTCTCTCTCTCTCTCTCTCTCTCTCTCTCTCTCTCTCTCTCTCTCTCGCATTCATCGTGCTTTCCAAAACTGGGTGCCTGTTTTGATGACTTTGAATCTCGCGGTCCGCGTTCCAAATGTAATAGGGCGGTGGCCTACACATTAAATTTGTTCAGTTCAGTTCCCTCGCATTCACTCCCTTTCGTGCCGTATAGATTTTCTTGTCATACTAAAGTGAAGGGTTTTGGTTTTCTGCCACTGGTTCTCTCACCTTGACTTCCTGGAGCGTGGCGGAGGCTTGCTCTACGTGGAGGGGCACGGGCTGGGACTGGGTGACGGACTGCTGTTGCTGGGACAGCCAGGCCAGGTACCGTTTGGCCTCCTCCTGGATCTCCTCCAGACTTCCTCCCAGAGCCCTGTAGTCCCTCTCTCTCCTCTCCACGGCAGCCACCAGCTCGCTGTGCCGTCTCTCCACATTTCTACAAGAGAGAGAGGTAATATGAAATCGTGGAAGGAGACTTCAGACTTCAGACTTCAGACTTTTATTGTTTCAGGCCATCGGCCCATAACAAGGAGTCATCCAGCAATTATACAATACAATATGCTATAACATAAATCAATAAGTTTCTTCGATTACAGTTTCCGATACGATTTTTACCACTATCTCAAGGCTACTGCAATTGGGTACTGAGATGTTGACAACAAATCGTTCCGCCTCTGCAGCGCATAGTAGATGTACATTGCTGCTTGTCGAGTTTTTTTAGTTTGCATACCATCGATCAAGTAACAATAACCTATTCTTTTTGCTCGTGGCACATACTCTTCGATATATTTTGTCCTTAGGTCCTGGAATGTATGACAGTGCAGTAAAAAGTGCTCTTCATTTTCACGGGCATTTTTGCAAAATGGACAGCATATTTCATCTATTTGCGTTGTTGCATATCTTCTGTTGCTAGCAAGGTCATTTATGTTGCACCTGAATCGAATGAAAGAGTCTCTAAATTTCTTTATGTTTAGGAAATCTATATATTCTTCCGTTTCGAACTCTTGTTTCAATTTTCTGTATACGCAGAATCTTTCACTCTCCATTTTACTGTGCCATTCCTGTTGGAAACAATCTCTTAATCTTTGCTTAAGGTTCTGTACAAAACTTTGTTCGTTTGAGACACCTTTGTTAGCCCATACAAATCCATAGCCCAATTCACTCAGTCGTCTTTCAATCAATCTTGTCCAGTTTAATTCAGGTGGCACTAACATCTTTGTGAGCATGAGGTAAGCCTGCTTTGGGAGCCTATTATCAGGTAATTTGGTGAGTCTTAACCAATACTTGATCGCTTTAATAGTGGAGTTAACAAAAAGTGGGTACCTTCCCAGTTCACCATACACCATACTGTTTGGTGTTCTGCAGTCAAGATTCAAAAATCTCTTGCATGCAAAGAGGTGTGTTTTTTCAACATTGTCTTGTCTCTGAAGACCCCATACTTCTGAGGCATACAGTAACGCAGGTAACACTTGTGCATCAAACATACGAAAGTATATCGACAAATTCATGGTACGAAGCTTCCACATGGCCTTTAACAAATGGGCTATCTTCTTTTTTGAACTGATACTCTGATCATTCAGAGCCACCGTGGCTGATAGTCTGGTAGTAAAAACATAGCCGAGATATTTGTATTTGTTGACAACTTCTAACTCTGTATTTCCCAGGAACCATTTCTCCCCTCGTCCAAGACCGCCACCTCGGCGAAACACCATTACTTTTGTTTTCCTTCTGTTTATGTGCAGGCCATACCTCTCAGATATTTGGGCCAAGTTATCAATTTGGCACTGTAACCCTACAGGTGTAGTTGACAGTAAGACTACGTCATCGTGGAAGGAGAAGTTTCTAGATGTTATATTTCAGTTAGTGATCGAGTTCATGACAATCAAACACACAGGCTAGCAGGCGCACACATATATGAGTACACACGCGCACAAACATGCACACGCACATACACTCAAATACGCACATACACTCAAATACGCGCATGCACACGCTAACATACACAGACACGTACGCACGCACGTACGCACGCACGTACGCACGCACATACACAGACACACACGCGCGCGCACACACACACACACAAACACACACACGTACACACACACACGTACACACACACACGTACACACACACACACAAACACACATTCACACACACGCACACGCGCGCACTTACACACACATAGAATCACACACACAAACACACACACACAAGAGCTGCCGAGAGAGGTACCATAAAAATGTGGCATAATGGAACTGAGGTTGTTACGTTTTTCTTTAACACTGTGATAGTTTGATAGCTTGAATTAAAGAATCAATGAGAAAATGCCTTTGCTCAAGCACTGACCTGAGTTTGTCTTCAAGAAGCTGGGAGTCAGCAGAACTGAGCTTGGGGGAGAACTCCGCAACACGGTTTCTAAGCTCATTCACCTCGCCTTGCTGCTCCTCCAGTTGGGAGGCGAGTTTCTGTGAGGAAATCGCAGTGTTGTGTTACACAATGTGCAGACTGTCTTTAAGGAAAGAACAATACCATTCTATGCTTTTTTTTAAAGAAATAATTCATCATTTGAATATTACTTGTCAGATCCATTATATAAGAGGCTAAGAAACTTCTATTCATTACGGTTTATATTCCAAGTAATACATTAATTTACGGCCACTAATTCTGGAAGTAAATGAGTAATCTGAAAACAACCGAAGAACATTAAATGGTTTTGCGCAGTGTCTCCATGTCTGTAATATATTCAGCCAGGAGGATGGAAGTCAGTTCATGCAAACTCGACAAAAAATATATAAATCATTGATATTTCAGTTCCTGGTGAAAATTTATGTATTAAAGAGGTTCTTAACAAAATATTCGAAATTTAAAAACAATAAATCACAATTACTCTGTCGCTGAAACCGACTTAGCAAAGAAACTGAACAAAGCACACGATGTCATTGCACTGGATTAATCCAATCAAGTTACTGAATAACGCTTAACTTCAAATAAAAATATTGTAGCAACGTAATAACAATGATTCTAGAAATGTATGCATTTTTCCTTCAATCTTTACCATTGAAAACCGCTACAAAACCACAAAACACTGGACAATCTATGTAAACGTATTCACAAGCAACTTGCGCTAAATACCCTGCCAGCTCCCACGCTACAAAATGAAGCAAACACAACAAAAACTACGAGTTTCAATGAAACACAATTGCAATTGGAAATCATAAATAGGATATTCGAACATTAGAAACAGAAATCGTTACGGGAAGGGCAGACTTGGGTGTCAAGGAGAGACAGAGGGATGTGAGCAAGGGATACAGCCACCGTAACACAGGCCTATCACAATCCCAAGCCTCATTGTTAATTGACCCATGAAGAACTGACCACCAAAACCGTGACAGCGCATGGCGCCTGTCTAAGCAAAACAGAGTTAAAGCAGTTACCAGGAGTCGAAGCCAACTTTACGGCAAAGTGAAAACTAGTTCTCGTGAGGTTATGTACGCTTCCTTGGATGGATGGTTCACATAACATTGTTGTAGATGCAAAAACAGTTCATGGACATGTGAGGAATACTTAAAAATACAACTGGAACTTGGTCGTAAACTACTACGGAGCGTTATAGCTGGAGGACAAGTCTATGCAAGCAGGCCAGTATAATAAGCACAGCTAGTGCTACTATTTCAAGATAACAGCACATTTCTGAATATTGAAGTCGCGCCTAGTTGAAATGATAATTGCATGACAAGTTGCAAGACTTTGAAGAGCAAGCAGCAAACCGATTGAGCAAGACTATCTCTAGTAAACTATAGAAATATGCAAATTTAATAATATCCTCTCCCCAAATCAATAAAAATGGAAAAGTGAGTGTTGAGTGCCCCACCACTTCAAATACGCATAACTAGCTAGGCTTGTCTTGACTTTCCAACCCCTCGTATCACGCATATTCCCACATAAGTATAACATACTTATATTCGTGCATGCGCATATGCGCGCGCTCATGTAAGTCTCTCTCTCAAACAAAAACAAACAAACAAATGCAGGCAAGAGCTTCAAACTGCATGTAAACATGTGCATGCGCGGGTCTATCTTACGATAGGGCACCTGAAAAGTCACTTGAAGACTCAGGCTGATTCCAAAGCGTTACCATGGGTTCACATACACCTTTGGCAGGGCAGGTGAACGGAAGAAAGCATTTGCAAGATAGCCAAATGTGGGAATGCTCTCCCATTCATCACCCTAGACACCTGCTCTGGGTTTCAGGTCACGATTCTACTGAAATGCTAATGTTTCATGGCTGCACCTAGCCTGTGAACTGACTCATAGTAAGTCTTGTCATCGGCATTCAATGCTGGTGACTAATGCACCTGCACTACCTCAGCCTGACCAGTGTTTTGAATTCGTCCTTGGTGTACACATTGGGTGTACCTGGCTCTCCAGTAACTGATGTCCAGTGTGCGTGCGCTTGTGTGGGTGCGCATGAGTGAGCCCGTGTTTCTGTGTTAGCGTTCAAAATCATGTGTGTACGTGGGAATGCATGTGTACGATTGCACACGATTCACTGCAAATATGTATTTAAAAATAGGCGAAACTGTGTATTTCGACGTGTAAATGACAAGAGATGCATGCTTGAAGTTATAATGGGTAACGGTTCATGTGATTAAGTGCATTTATTCGTTGTGAGTATAAAACAGTGAGTGCATGAGGCGTCAACGCATATGTTATCTCGGAAGTTATTTCGTTCACTTGTATACATGTACTAGATCGTTTACCCGTCTCCACCTTTTCCAGTCTCCACCTTTTTCCGTCTCCACCTTTTCCCGTCTCCACCTTTTCCATTTCCCTCTCCCCCTAAATAACCGTACCGTAGATACTTTCCCACCCCCAACTCCCCCCCGGCCTCACCACCCCCACCCCCCACCCCGGTCTCACCGCACCCCCCGGCATCACCCCACCCCCTAGCCTCACCCCCCCCTAAATAACCGTACCGTAGATACTTTCCAACACACACACACACACACACACACACACACACACACACACACACACACACACATACACACACACTCACACACCATATTCACATTCACCAAACATCAACGCGTGATGAGATGAGCGAGCTCGGACCCGTAAAACCTCGTGCATCATGAAGCACATGTTGGAGCCGAGTTGCCTCCCTTTACCCTCAACAGTCCCATGACTAAAAAGGTCCAGACGGAATATCTCCGGAACGGTCGGAGGTACGCCTTCCAAAACGCGACGACTACCCCCATCAAGCCACGGGGGAGCAACATGCCTAATTTCACGGAGATCCGTGCACGGGCGGCCGAACGCATAGAGGGGATGGATACACAGATGGATGGATGGATACACAGACACGAAACCGTTTGGGTTTTATATATAGAGATGTCTGACTTCGTGTTTATCCGAGTTTGCATCTAATCATGGAAGATCACCCGTGCTCTTGCAAAAAGCAAATAAAAGTAAATGACCCATGATACTTTTATCGCAGGGAGCTGAGAGGTCCTACAAATCGATCTCTCCAGAGCTCTGATTAGGCTCAAAAAGAACAACAAAGGTTATCAGAGGGCTTGTTTTCCGTTAAGTGACCATACTGTTATTAATTGTCGCACACTCAACTAGTCCTTAGCCCTACTGACGGACCAGCTCATTCAATGCCAAATTGTCAGCCAAAGGCTTCCTGCGTATCTCAAATGGGACAATAAAGAAGAAATCAATCTGAATCACAAATGCACTGGTTGACTTCTCGCTCTGCTTGTGGAAGGAATTCATAATTGATGCAATCATATTCAGCAAAACAGGACTATATTTGAACGTGATTTGATATATATTCTAATATTGTACCAAATGTTTATAACGGAAAATAACCAACTACATTAAAATAAAACTCCTTAAATAAACCAGGAAAAACTGCTTGCTTGGAAAAACAACCGCCTTAAATCTAAACGGCGTAAAATCGATTTATTGATCACGAGCACCGTTCGATTGGGAGCAACGACATTCTTCAGAAGGAATGTCAACACAGGATTGTTCACACGTCAAATTACGTTCCCCAGTCCCCCGCGATCCAGCCCCAGCTTGGTACACCTACAACACCTACAGCAGGCACAGCTTGGTACACCTACAACACCTACAGCAGGCACAGCTTGGTACACCTACAACACCTACAGCAGGCACAGCTTGGTACACCTACAACACCTACAGCAGGAACAGCTTGGTACACCTACAACACCTACAGCAGGCACAGCTTGGTACACCTACAACACCTACAGCAGGCACAGCTTGGTACACCTACAACAACACTTACAGCAGGAACAGCTTGGTACACCTACAACACCTACAGCAGGCACAGCTTGGTACACCTACAACACCTACAGCAGGCACAGCTTGGTACACCTACAACACCTTCAGCAGGCACAGCTTGGTACACCTACAACAACACTTACAGCAGGAACAGCTTGGTACACCTACAACACCTACAGCAGGCACAGCTTGGTACACCTACAACACCTACAGCAGGCACAGCTTGGTACACCTACAACAACACCTACAGCAGGCACAGCTTGGTACACCTAAAACACCTTCAGCAGGCACAGCTTGGTACACCTACAACACCTACAGCAGGCACAGCTTGGTACACCTACAACAATACATACAGCAGGCACAGCTTGGTACACCTACAACAACACATACAGCAGGCACAGCTTGCCGCCCTTTCCAGCACGCCAAGAAAAGCGTGTGCCTGTCTGCACGTAATTGGTTCTCAACGCTGGAACGGTCCGGGGTCCAATTCTCATGGCCCTCTCTGTCTGTCACTAATCGCTACGGGAAAGGTAATCGTGTGAGTTAGTGCGTGAGTAGTCATGTTCTTCCAGGGGCGTGCAGTTTAATCACAACAGCCTGGTCGTAATTGCTGGAGTATAACGCTTCCTAATTGAAAAAAAAATGCGTTCAATTGCATGAGAAATCCCTACCTATGGGATAAGTAAAAGCAAGGATAAGTGGGGGTGGGGGTGGGGGTGGGGGGTGGGGTGAGATCAAGTACATGTGCTCCGTTTCCGTCTGATTTTCTAAATTTGATTTCCACTAAATCCAGGATCACTTACTGAATTAATATGTCGTAAGAAAATAGTACAGAAATCAAAGTACTCAAGCAACAGTCAGGTTAATGTCAAGGCCAGAACTTTACACTGAAATCAAAGTTGTTAAATGTTTTCTTCGTGTAAGAAGCTAAAAGCTTGCAGACCAACAAATAACACTGACATAAACAGACTGAATTTCATCGTTGATATGATGGAGTACATTTCACCTAATTTTAACAGGCCTTTTCTTGTTTTAAGTCAGAAACAATGCGTGAAGAGCAACAGGAAAAGTTTGTCTTGGATGAAAGCGAATACTTGCTCTTTGCCATCATAATTATGACTGTAGTTTGAACAATTCGGTCAGAATAATATACAGCACTTGGCCTACAGGGAGGCAAACCCGACGCAGCCAGATACTGCCAGGTAACTGTAGGGAGACAGAGACAATGCTGATGTACTTTCGCCCTCACAATGCGATCGAGTTCCACCCATCTATAGGGTCTTCGCCACCACTGCGATAAGCGTGCGTTCTCATTGAAACCTAGGGGCGATAAAGGAATTCCTTCGATCACTGATCAGCAGTTCGTAAACTGCCGTGATAAAAGGCAACCGTGGACAATTCCTGCCCACTCCTCGTGTCCTCCATCGCCTCACCGGCCTGATCTGCATGCAGGCACTCTAAGTCGAGCTGAATCAGGAGGGAACCATGGCTTTTGTGTGAAATGTATTGACTGACTTAGCACTGGCACTCTGAATTAAAAACTGTCAGAACCACAGGAAAGCATTAATCGACCCTCGCACAGGGTCAGGGGTGGTTTAATGCAGAGGTCTCTGTATCTCATCTTCATTTCCCAATAAACCGTGCCTGTTCCAATAGTGTATTGAACCATATACGAGTCGTAAACGTGGCTTGGGGGTTGATAGGTGTGCAGGGTGCAAAGCGTGCTGTCTTGGGAATTAGCGCGCAGGGAAGACCTACATAGAGGGAGAGCACAATAACAACATATGTCTCCAAGCCACGTAATCTTTCCATCGATACCAAAGAAGTGAAGACATCCAGCCAAGCAGATCAGATTTCGCGAGCCCACGTGAAAAGATGATCGAGCAACTGCATGCAAAAACACACTCGCTCTGTCGTCAACACCTCTGAAGCCTACACAAATGCCAGCTACACCTTTCCACACTATCCTTCGTTCCACAGCGCCGTGTCACCGCAGACAAACTTCCCCACAGGCGGTGTCGAGCTGGAGTGAATAAGCGCCTGGTTGCATGAGCGTACTTGTGTAGGCATATGCGTGTGTGAATATGTGCGTAAGTAGGTACGAGTGTCTGGCGACAGCTGACTGACGGCCGCAGAAGACGACTATGGCAAGCCGACCGCGGGTTATGGAGGCCCTCGGGCTAAGACTAAATCCAGTGTGAGGAGATTCACCAAGTCATAATCTCTACTAACGCAAAACGTGGTGCTCGCCAGTAGCACTTTTCCATAGGCAGAAACCACTGCGCCACTTACCTGGAATAATTTTACCATCTTGATTTCGAAAGTATAGGGGGTGAAAAGGACAAGAAGAAAAATGACAGTCAAAAACGGAAAGCCAAATAGACTAAACAGTAACCATCGGCTAGACGAGCCCTTCGTTGTATCTGTGACGATGCCTAGTGCTGAGGTCGATCGTCAAACACAATTCGTGCACTACCGGCCGAGAGAGAGAGAGAGAGAGAGAGAGAGAGAGAGAGAGAGAGAGAGAGAGAGGGAGAGAGAGAGAGAGAGAGAGAGAGAGAGAGAGAGAGAGAGAGAGAGAGAGACTGACAGACACGGACGGACGGACGGACGGACAGACAGACAGACAGATAAACAGACAGACATACAGAAAGAGACAGAGCAATGGGAATTAGGACTGACATCATGCCGAACTTTGACCAAAATAACTTCTTCCAGGCATGAAAACAATTTATGAAAACTTCCCTATCAATTTTGAGAGAAGAAAACCACATTAACATACTGCGCACCAAGTACATACCCGAGACAGAGGTAAGAAGAGGACATCCACACTGAGATGGACAGACAAGCGGACATCAGACGAAGGCAAACAACAGGTGAAACTGAAACTCGATCCACCGGAACCCTGACATGACCCCGGGACGGCCAGGTCAGGACGCCGGGGGTCACGCTCCACTCACTGACGTCCGCTCAGGCGTTACAGGGGACAGAGTGACAGGTGAGCCATCAGGCCTACCCACCACACTAGCAGGTACCCGTGCGACACCCCGAGGTAACCTCGCGGTCGTCCTCCAGGGACACTGTCTGGGTTAGAGGGGTGACAGTGCCCCCTCCAAGTGCCACTTCACAAACAAAACTATGACCGCCGCGAGTGCCACGTATACAGAGATCAAGTGCCCGCGGTTGTAAACCAAGAAGTAAGGGGAAGGTGTGGTGGTCATTCACCAAGGTCAATAGATCTCAGCACCATTAGGAGAAGTCCTCTTCCTGCAGGAGGAAATTTCGCGCTAGACCCGAAAGGGCTCGGCGTTCAAAAGCTACCGTTCCAAAGAATCCTGCCGCACCCCCCCCCCCCCCCCCCTCCTCTACCCCCACGTACATCTTGACATCTGTGTAAATATTTGTATAGTATATTGTCAGTCTGACTGTATACATCTGAATGCATGTGTTTGACTATGACTGGATGACTAAATGTATAGACTGTGTTGTATGTTTATTTTTGTATATGTATGTATATATGTTATCGCTTAGAACCTCGGGAAAGGCGCTTTATAAGTATAATAAATTATTATAAATTATAAAGAGCATGCTAGAAAAGCGAAATGGAAAGCAAAAAAAGGGCAGGAGGATAAAGATCGGATGTGTGCCAGTAAGTCAACTACTGGGACATGTTCTCGAGTGTGCAAGGAGGTGACAGGCAAGGTAAGCAGCTAAGAAAATAACCATGTCTGATTCAGCAACCAAAGCCCACACCTGAATAGACAATCTCCTCAATCGAATGTAGAACACGATGCGATGAATCGAATAAACGCTTATGTACATTTATAATGCTCAAGCTAAAATTAAACGAACAAAATTAAACAAAAGGTAGGCAGTAAAACATAATGAGGGAGTCGACAAAGCAGTGGAGAGGGTTATCATTGGATTACAAAGACTGCGCAAGTCTGGGATGGCTGGGACACAGCCTCTACTCACACGTCTGGGCTGCGGACTCCACGGGCTCTGATGCTAGCGTAACGGCAATAATCAATCAGGATGGGTGGTTTGGACTGACCTCATGGCGGTTATCATTCAGTAATTCTATTCTGATACAAGAATCGCTCAGAGAAGTAAGCGTTTTACCAATACTACAAACTTTTCAAGGAGAAACTTCAACAATAATTTTGGTCTGTTTAAAATGGATGTAACATTAAAATAATCTCTCTCTCTCTCTCTCTCTCTCTCTCTCTCTCTCTCTCTCTCTCTCTCTCTCTCTCTCTCTCTCTCTCTCTCTCTCTCTCTCTCTCGTCACCGTTAATTCATTCAGAGTATGTCAACATGCATGGGATAGAATTACCACCAGAGCAGCTGACACCGACACCTGACACTTCAGGTTACGGTTTTGTTTTCTTTCAGATTAAATTTTCTCACAGGGAAAGTGAGAGGGAAGACGAGTGACATCTACCTTATCTTTCTTCCGCTTCTTGCGGCTTTTCTTGGACTTGCCCGCGCAGTTGAGGCGCGAACCCGCTCCTCCCATGCCGAAAGTGAATCCCACACTACTCCAGTGTTGGCAGTAACTGCTATTTGCCTGTCACCATCACAGCATTCGAAAAGTTCCAAAGTGAGGACGACACTCAGGGATCCATCGAAATTCACGGGAGGGGCGAGTGAGGGAGGGGGTGGGACGGGGGCGAGGAGAGGGGGTGGAGAGGAAGAGCACGTGCGAATGTGTGTGGGGGCGAGCGATGAGGCGAACCACACGGCGTCACGCTCAGCGCTCTAAACAGTCGTGCAGAGCACAGGCAGCCGGTTGACCACGACGTCAAACCCCGTCTGCCTCCAAATCTCGTCCCAGCGCATGCTTCACCATAGCGGCGTACGCACAGGTACGCTGGCAGACAGGTGGAAGTGGGGGTGGGAGCTTGAGGGTAGGAGGGTGGAGTGACGCAGGGTGGGGAGGGAAGGAAATGAAGTAGTGGGGGTGAGTTAAGAGAAACTCCGAGGGGGTGGGGGAGTGGAGGTGGGGAGGTGAATGGACAGATGGATCGAATGGAGTTGGCACGGCCAGGACGCACCACCTTCCAGCCGAGCGCGACTCCACGACGGTCACCCGACTCGATCCACTCTCTGGGAGCTGGCACCGTCCCAGACGGGTTTAACACAGCGAAAGGAAGGACCGGTGCCACAGCGGTTACCTCCCCGTGGTCCACACAGCTATCGGAACAACCCCACCACCATTACTCAATCTGCCTCTTCCCAGCACCACAAGTCTTACCCCCACCCTACATTACCCCTCTCCCACACCCTCCCACCGTAACGCCTTCCCCTGCGGGTCACGCGCCCGTCTGGACCTGCACGAGCCCTCAAGATGACTGAGTTGGCAGTGGAACCAGCGGCCTCGGGATTTACTACACCGACAGTACGGTGCAATAGAGAACCATTCCTCCAGCCCCGGTAAGTACACGTTACTGCAGAGATTGCGGATACAGGTGTATGGGGTCCGAGGCAGCGATTGTTTGGGGAGAGGTGTTCGTTGTCCAAGACACTCTAAACCAACAAATCTTTCTGGGAGTGGGGAAGGAGGGGGACTTTACTTGCTTTGTGAGCGTGGAGTTAGTGCGTTATTACGAAGCACTATGGCCGCAGAGTTCCACGTGGAAATGCTCTACATGCACTTGAGAAGAGCAGAAATATCTATTCGTTGATAGAAACTGCCTTTATTAGGACTTTCTTCAGTCACGATACATACATAACTTGGATTGCAGGAGCCGATTTTCACACCAGTGTTTTATTAATTACTATACTCGGAGTCCGACAATTCATACGTGACAACGTTTAGCAGTGAACAAAAAATTAGCACGTTTATCGTCAGAATGAAAGGCTTGTGAAGAGCAGTCAGGGATAACGTAGCTAAGATTCATAGATATGTTGTAAAGAGGCCTGTTTCGCGTGTTGTCGGTAATTCAGGTCTCAAATAAGGCATGCATTTAGACTTGGGTTGCTATGCCGTTATCCTCAACATTTACTTTGGATTCAATCATAATACATTGCTTGCGAAACATAAAGACTAATTTATTAGGGGAGTAATTATTTAAAAAAAAAATGAAAATATGAGCGTAAAACTGAACATCAGGGTCAATAGAATGGATAGACTGTTTTCAGCTGAAACACACATACATGTACATATGAATCGAATATGTAAAATGTAAGTTCACTGCTTGTCATGAGGTTGCAAAATCGCTGCTAATATATGGCACCATTTCCTCTGCAAACTTGATAGCCCATTTATAGTCCCAGATTACACTATCTGCACTGGCATTTATGATCTAGCTTTTTTGTGTGTAAGGAACTTTTACAAGCTTTAACCATTTTATTACAACATTCCTTGACCTATTGAGAAAGAAAATTGCGAAACTACGTGCAGTTTGCGATCCACATAATCATCATGCTTCTTGCACTATTGACTTCTCGGAAGTATTGTATAATCTTATAACTGTTTGAAAGAAGAAAAACATTCCAACTGACAGTTTTTAAGTTCCTAAATACTGCCCCACGACCAACATATCCGCACTTCTGTTTATCAACTGAGCCAGTTTCAGCTGCAATTTTCTAACTGGCAAACTCGAGTATTCTTCTCCCGGTTTACAACAGTCTGCGTCATTCTCCAAACCGTTGTTTGAAATCCTTTCTGGCAACAGAGCATACAGCCTGGCTTGACCAGAGAGAAAACTAGCGCAAGTAACTCACTCTGATGTCTTGGCTGTCTGTGAAAGACACACACTCGGATCCTTCACAGCCAGTTCTCTGTGTCCTACCACACTGCAGTATCGAGTGATGCCACGGCCTTCAGTGCTCCCCAAGCAGTCCCACGCCCTGGCGTGAGAAAAGGCAACCTTCCTGCACAAGGTACGCGGCAAAGGCGACCCATAACCAAACTCAGTCACCCACCAGTACGGTTAGGAGTTGTTTGCTGCAGAGCAAAGACAGATGGAGGTCAATGAGATCCATGGGTAAGGATCAGAGCAAGGCTCGTTTACTCCGCCAATAAATGTTGCTTCGCAGAAGTCCTCAGACCAAGAAGGAACATAGCACGGTATGCGGGTTGAGAGGGTAGACAAGCGGGAGATGCTATCCAGATACCATGGCCCGTGATACGTGGCTATCTTCACAATCTGATCGTCCCTTTTGAGGAGTGTCGCATTTAGCGAAGATGGATACGATAATATTTCAACGGAAATGGGAACTTTTCTAAGCAAAGTAATACGCTTAGAAAGGATAATGCAAATCGGGGGAGGAAAAACTGTTAAGTATCGGCATTCATGACTTATAGGGACCAAGTCAATTACGAAACACGTGAGATTCAAAGGAATAAAACAGAACAACATACGTATAAAGCACGTGAATGCACGATCAGGGATACAGAGCAGCATTCATGCGACGACTCGCTGGTAATAGAGATCAAACGTACAATTTGAAGGTTCTACACTAATCCCTCAATTCTGGGCTGAAGTTCAGTCGCTGTCCCCAAAATGTGGCTGAGAGCTGGATGGCCAACCCAACTCCAACCCAGTTTCATCGCTCATCACCGTCATCGTTACCCTTTTTGTTCTTCATTTTGTAAGTAAACAATTTGAAATGTTCAAACATAAGCAGGCATTTAATTGGTGAAGAGTGCACCAAAAATACAAATATGCATATGCAACCCAACCAGTAAAGTTGTCTTTTAGCATGTCTTAAGAAAAAAAGACTGCCAACGTTTCAAGCAACGAAAATAAATAATATCATAAACAAAACATATGTCAGGAAAGACACATCTCAACCAGAAGGTGCAGAACCCTACATAAAAAAGAAGTGCTGTACGTTATATTCTCACAGTAATTGCATGGCTATATCATAATATGTATTTCGTACACACTGATACCTCGGAGTTTGTTTACAGAGAATTAGGCATGCCCTTTACACACATTACTTATGAAGGTAGGACGAACAACTGTCGATTGTAGTCGGGAGAAAAAAAAATCTTATTTTACAGTGTCATTTAACTTTCGCTTCCAAGTATAGACGGGTTATCAACGCCACAAGCAGGAACTGGTTTCTTTTTTTAAAAAAGACATACTTTGTAAAATTGCGTCAGAATAAAAACTGAATAAGTCAAAAGCAATTAAAGCAATCTTCTTGTACAGAACCTTTCATTTCCCGGTCGGAAAAAATATCCTTCTGCCTGAGTCAGAATTAATCATGCATCCACAAACTCTGACAATGAAGCCATTAATCAAAGACCCTGCGATAACTTTTATCCAAGGTGTTCGCGTCGGTGTTCGAGAGGAGTGGCCTTCCCTGAATGCCAGCAGCACAATCAGGACAGAGGAAGCGGCAATGAAAGTCAGCAAAGCGAGGGCCGTGAGGGGCGTCCCTGTTTCGAAAGAACAGATGGATGGATGGATGGATGGAGTTTAAGGGCCTATCAACTTGTAGGCTATATAAGCTAAGTGAAGGAGTGACGTGAATTTGGACCTACATTTCCGCCAGAGGTCCAAAATGATGAGGGGAACGAGAAAAGACATGTCAAGACCGTGCAGCACATATCAGTGCGATGACTTGTGGCTTTATGAGAAGAAAGGTAACTAAATCATTCCAGTCACAAAGTACACGGTGACAAGGGAGAACGACCCCCGATCTGTAAAGAAATAGAAAGCGAGCACTCTGCAGACATGCAAGATTGTGAAAGTTAGGAGCACAGATATACACAATGATCCATCTGGATAAATAAGTGCATCTTCCATCACTTCCCGATACCCTGATATGATATACGTAAACAGTTTCGTTCACAAGGGATTCTTACGGTCAAAACTTTCCCAGCAAATATATATACAAGAGCCCTTTAGAGGGAGATAACCTACGTCCACCACTTGTCCAGATAGAGTTACTCCCCTTCCTAAACAAAGCTCGTGGGTAGTGCGATGTTCGGGAAACCAGACGCAGAGATAGATGGATGAAGTTGTACGGCCTATCAGCATTTGTAGGCTATTTAAGGCCACTGATCATGAAAAAGCATTAGAACTGCTCAGAACAAAAGCAAATAAAGTCACGATTTCTACAGTTATTTGCCTCCTACGAATCGCGTTGGGAGACGCGGTGGGTCTATTCTTACCCCCAACCTACAGGGAATAAGTCGTGGAGACTTATGGGTGCACACACCTAATTATAGAAAAGGCAAGACGTGTCGCTTAAGATGAAACTGTTCCCCTCTCAACACTTGTTATCACAACATAACAACGAGAGACTAAAATTGTACAGCACAGGGGGCATTAAGTCCCGGCATGGACTGCTTGTGTCCATAACACTTCGGCACAACTAAATCGAACTAGGAATAGCTTTGTACATATACTTTATATGGAGAGAAAAAAAAACTTTATCACTTTCTCTGGTCATTATACTTTAAATTCATTGTGGACGCAACAGAGAGTTACTCGAGGAATGAGTATGTACATACTATAAAACTATGGGAATAAGTTACCAGTTCCACTAGTAAAGGACATTTCTTGAAAAGCAAACTGTCAAAAGTATATAGAAGAGGTGCATCAGCATTTTCGGTGGCACTAAATGAATAGACGCCAAAATATACTGTATGCCTGGATTTAACGCCCATTTTCAACCAAATAAATCAGCAAAAGTTAACATAAAGCAAAATGAAATGACATGTTCATGGTCTTTCTATCTTTGCAACTAGAGACAGAGAGAGAGAGAGAGAGAGAGAGAGAGAGAGAGAGAGAGAGAGAGGGAGAGGACAGAGGGAGAGGACAGATAGACAGAGACTGAGACAGAAAGAATGATTGATTGATTGATCGTTATTTCGGCCTACAACCTATCACATTAAAACTTTACTTTATCATTAGAATTCAGATGTACACACAAAAGACCATTCCAGCCTGTTACTGATTTAGATAAAATCTCATTATATACATAGTAAATCATCGAGATCTTGAATCGGTGTATGTGTGTATGTATGTGTGTAAGAAAGAAAGAAAGAGAGAGAGAGAGAGAGAGAGAGAGAGAGAGAGAGAGAGAGAGAGAGAGAGAGAGAGAGAGGGAGAGAGAGAGAGAGCATACGAAATCATCATTGTTTCAACTGAAGACATTGAATTATCAAACCCAAGATATACCCATATGCGTGTTTGCACACAAACAATACTTTTAGAGAGTTAGTCATTTCCAAGTACCACAACAAGATGCGCAAGTCTGTGTTTTCAAACTCCATGCACTTATACATGTACACACGCCTCCCTAGCTCCTTTGTAGGAATAACTCACATGAGTACTTTGTCTGAATATTTGCATTTATGATTAGCATAAACGTGAACTGTCTTAGAAAAAAGGCTTGCATGCCTCTATTTTTCTGCCAAGCTTAGCAGCATCTTCATCCCCCACCCATCGCCCAAAGCTGAAATGGAAAATAAATAAAATGACACAGCACTCATTTTGATACAATTTTATTAAGAAATAGTCATATAATAAATTAGTTTCGTATAAAAAGGACGGTGGAATCACAGAGTGAATAATGAAATTCTCTTCTCAAACCTGTTATGATTATTTCATCACTCATTCATCACAAATTTGCTAATAAGTTAACACCAATGCAAAAAATACATAAGATGCTCTATGAAAAAAAATACTCTATGCAACAAGTGCTCCTGCCACAACTTTTCATTTGTTTTTCCCCTTGCACCATATTCCCCAATTACAAATATTTCATGGGTAAGCACTCCTATAGATTTTCATTACAACATGTAGATAGGTTAATATATTGAATCAGGCTTCATTACTATTCTAGATGTAACAGTAACGGTTCAAAGTGGAAAAATAATGCAGAATGTTAAACCTTACTGTGTGTTGCCTGGACGGACAAGTTGTAAATAAGTTACTAAAAGGACAATGGCTTTCACACAACAAGGATGAATTGCTACCTAATCATTACGTTAGATAGATACTTAAACTAGTAATTACAAGCATAAACTAACAATAATAAGTTAGAAATACATTATCAAAGAAACTATCTAAACAAATATTACTTACGATTTTACAAAAAGTTTATATGTCAGAAATGGAATGACACAACTCCAGCTGAATCACAGATATTGAAAAATATAAACATCGGATATATGACTGGATTTTCTCTCTTGTAAAGTTTCTGATAAAACGTTGATAATATGCACATCTACTCCTACATTGATATCACAGTATATCTCCTTCCTAAAATTATATATCTGAAACCACAATAATTTTTAATGGACGGTTAACTGAGAGAAAACTATTTCCAAAACCAATTCAATTTTATTCAGAAAAAATAGCAGATTTAGTCATTCTCACAAGGGCATTTGGACAGCACATTTCATTTCATCTTATGCAGTATAAAATTGTTGTTGCAACCAGCCATTTTTCAAAACCAGTTCAACGAGAAGGATACCTAAATCAAACCACCCTCTGCAGATACCATGTCATTGGCTGAGTGAGTTACGGAAGCCTAGTGATTATACTTAAAGCTGGACATGTATATTACTCATAAGATATTCAACACTGCATTGCTTTTATTTTGGAACTGTGCACCTTTCGTAATCTTTTCAGATATCTCAGCAGTCATACATCTGAGACTCTTTCCCAGTTTTACGTAAACCTCAAAAATCAATTAGTGGCTCAGACTATCATGCTCTGAGGTGTGAGAACTGAGTAAATTTCAGTACAGTATGTGAGATCACCGACTAAGACACACAAAATCATGTGGCCTGAGTATGAAAACTGAGACATGCAACCGACTAATAGAGCTCACCTTGTATTACTCTTGGTCACATTATAAGACGAGACTTCCATGCACATCTAAAACAAAGTTTATATGCCACTAACTAAATGTTCTTCCCTTCACCCATATATGCATGTACTAAAAAACAATACATGACGTCAAATAACACCATTTAACAATATCACAGATAAGACAAAACAGACTTCCACGTTCTTCAGGATGTTGTGAGACAGGGCGTCTTTTTGATTAGAGAAATGTAATGATTCAAATACTGCAGCATTCCCCAAATAAGGGAATTTAAAAATTGGGACGGATGACCAAAACTTCCCATTACAAGTTTAGAATGCCTTGATGACAAATTGAATCTATGTTTAATGAAATGCTAATGGTTACATCATTCCAACCATTTCTTCATTTGCATTACGTAGATCTCGTTTCTTATGGCATCAACTTGCTTGTCTTTTTGATAGTGTCGACTATCCGAGGACACAAAAAAATCACCAACGTGGTGGCAAGAAATGATGCTTGGAGTTCCCCGTCTGTTTCATTGATATCTTGCCAATACTAACATTTCAGAACTCGCACCCATTCAAACCTCCCAGGAAAGCGAACTAAGACGTGTGGCTTCATTCATTTGCTCCAGAAGCTTGCAAAACCTCGTTTGGAAGGTCAGTCGCTCAACAATTTTCAGTCCAGAAACTTGAGGTAATGAGGGTGTTTCGCAGGGGGAGGCAGACAGGGCAAGCAATCAGGCAGACGGAGTATGGCGGCTAATACTTCATGAGCTCATTCCTAAGAGTCTTCTTCATCTTGCGGGACATGCGTTTGAGCTCCTGGGACGCCATCAGGGCATCGTCCAGGCCGTCAAGATGATAGCGGTCATAGACACTACGGCTCTCGCGGCCTCTCCTTCTGGATCTAAACCTCCTCTCTTCCTGCAGCAGTACATCCATGTCGTCGTAGGAGCGGGAGAACTCCCGAACCCTGTAGCGGCGCGGAGGCTCAGGCAATGTGCGGGAATGGGGAGGAGGTGGTGGGAGCACGGGCATGGACCTGCGCGTGGGCATCTGATAGTTTCTCAGTCTGTCCAGCCGCTCACTGATGCTGTCCAAGGCTTCCTGAGTCACCCGTCTCCCAGCAAAAGACGCCACCCCTTCGGGGGGAGGGCCGTAAGCATAGCCCGGAGGATAAGGGTAGGCGGCAGGCGGGGGGACGTAGCTAGCACCGAAGGCCGGGGGGTAGGGCGCGTGGCCATTGACGGGGAGGGGACCCGAGGCTGCCGCCATGGCTGGGGCAGAGGAGATGGGGTGGGGAGACTCCATGTGGTCCAGCCTGGAGGGGGAGGAGCGCGCCGAAGGTCCTCGGGTGTCAAAAGGCGACTCCACAGTGGCTCTGTGCGAAGTCGGTGTATGCAGAGCCGAGGTGCTTCTTTCTCCACCGCGAATGTGGCGCATCTCTTCGATCATGTCCTGCAGACGTCCGTGCCGCGCGCTGCGCGCCAGGTCGCCCTCAGGAAACAGTCGCAACGAGGTCTGCGTGGTCTGCTCCGACTGCGTCTGAGTGGCGGCGTTGCCCCTGGCGCCCGCGACACGCAGCGTACGCACGTCGTTGTACAGTTCTTGGAGCGTCTCCCTCTGGATCGTGGCGCCTGACACATCAGACGTGTCATCCCTGACGCTGTTGGAGTCTACGCCCTGCTGCCGTTTTATGTCTTTCACCTCCATGAGAATGCTGCGGAGCAGATCCGACCGTGATCCGCTGGATCGCTTGGTCTGCGCGCCGATGGAGTGCAAGGAGGTGTTCGAGGTCTGGACACCGGAGCTTCGGGGGAGGTCCGAGGTCTGCGTCTGGATAGAACGAGCCACTTGGGTGGCCGTGTCCCGAGATCGGGCGCCATCGGTCTGTGTGCGGGCGTGGCCAGGTGTCTGGGAACTGGCGTCGCGCAGATCCTCGGGGTCCACGGGGTGGAAGATGCCCGTAATGTAACTGGACGCGGACTCCTGGTCCGAGTCCTCGTAGGTCATGAGCGTGCCCCTCATAGTGACCGTGCCCATCCACTCCGAAGGCTCATCAAGGTGCGTGTCGAAGCTAGAGGCGTGCATTGTCTCGCCGTAGGTTTCGCCATAGCCACTCTCCTCGCTCTCGGACTCCAGCCCTGCCGCGGCACCCTTCTTGGGGTCATGGTCGTCGAAGCGGCGGCTGCGGTCCAAAGACTGATAGGATCGGCGGAGAAGGCTAGGAGGATGTCGTGGAGATGGAGGGAAGAAACCTTTGCCTTTTGGAGACCTGGGAGTTCCCAATCCTCCTCTAGCACCCCCAGGGCCGGGTCCTGGGCCCGGGCTAGGCCGCCCTCCACCACCACCACCCCCGGGGCCGAAGCCGTCGTGGCCGTCTGAATCGCTGTCGTAAGGGTCCAATGGACGCCTTGGGGAGCGAGGCGTTTGCGTAGATCGACAGGCTCGTCTTGACGGCTGTAGGAAAAGGTATGGAAGGAGAGGAACATCAGTAAAATGAGTAAATGTTTGTTCCTCAGGTCATAGCAAACATGGTTGCAGATTAATATTCGTTATTAAATAAAACGAACAAAAAGAGAATTTTCAAAACACACGCATACACTAATCTATCTCTCCTAGCTCTAATTAGAAGTAAACATGAAATAGCAAATATAAATTCTTACGCAAATCGAATAGGAAAAAGAAAATAAACTTTTTGCCATGGCATCATATCCTGATTTTTTTCCCGTTTTCATCTAGCACTGCTAAATTTCTAGCTTAGAGCTTTGAAATGTAGATGAAACAGCACAACTCTAGGCAGTCTAAAACACCAACGCCACACACTGGCTATCTAGGAAGCAGCAACCGACACGCAAACACTTCATCTCGACCCTGCCTGGAAAAACAGCAGGAGGGTCGGCATTCTGTCTGCCGAGGACGTTAGGCAAAAAATGCTGCCTGCAATATGACTGACCCCATAAACGTTGGCACTAGCTAGCCTGCAGTCCCCCTTTTTGTGCGGTCTAGATTAGCTGACGTTGCGAACTTGCTCTGCATGGATCGCTAATCAGATCGACTCAGCCAAATCGGCTCTACTTGTGTAGATAGGCGTGGGACAGAGAGCGTGTAAACACAACAGGGAGAGATAATGGGACACTCGAAGAAAATGCAATAACCGCAAAAGGTGTGTTAGTTGTGGAATTCGCCGGACTCGAAAGGGTGCTTTATCTATGAATGAACTGATGAATAATAGGACGGGTGCGACGAGAAAACTGAATGAAACACGCACGGGGTACGCAATGTGTATCAAAAGCGGGTGCGGCAACTGAAGACTTACAGAATGGGTCCAGGGAGAAAGTGACGATGGTTACACTGCACTCAGACTTGTGAACAGGGGAAAACACAACAAACGTAAGTCCACATGTGACAGTAATATTCCTCCAGAGAGACTCCAAGAAACGCGTGATCACAATCAGTGTCGATGGCAATCTACCCACCTAGATCTTCTGCTGGGCGACAGCCGCATTGTCAACTGTTTCGTCAGCACTCATCCTGCGCTAAGCTACGGGAAATGTTTATTACTGGGACGAGAGATCTCACTCATACGGTCGTATGGTCCAATACACAAGCCTAGTGCTGGGCTAGGCCTACCTGGGGATCAAGTCTGGGCAAGAGTTCCTACCCCGTCTCGGCGGGAAACCTTTGTTCCTCACAGCTCCGGCCCTCTGGCCGGTCCTGCCTTAACAGTATTGACAGACAGATATCGACTGAATCAACCCAGCCCGCCCTACTGAACGGGCTGCCGGCGGAAGCGAGGGTTAATCAATACATATAGCTCTTTTGGGGGACTGTCTACCAGACCGAAAGAGTGTGATGGAGAAAGTTACGACAGACGTTTATTTGGCCACCACGTCGAGGTAGTTTTCAGATGGAATGGATATTTCAAAACTGTGGGACTCAAAAACGGGCAGACACTAAAGTAACAGCATACAACCAGGATCGGGATAGGGAGGATAAGGGGGGGGGGGGGGGATCCTACATAGCTTCCCTAGCTTCACAGCAATGTCTGGGAAAAGGGGGCGGCGGCAGCACCTACTTTGCATAGTGTCAGATAAGCCAGTGTGGGTTGGTTGGTGAACTCTTCAACATATCATGCACACAAGTGAAATGGATGGGTAGACAGGGTTCATCGAAGACAGTGGCTGAATAAAACAACTACTTACACAGGATGATCGGGCAGCCGGGACACGGCGAACAAGGATGAAGCGCTGGCCCTTCTTTTCCTCTCTCCTACTCTGCCCTGACAGCCGAAATCTACTCGCTCAGCGCGCCTCTTCGCCAAAGCAGGGTAGAGTCCGCTCGCGTCTCACTTCTCAACGCGCGTTCGCGCGCACGCAGTGCACTATCTGCCGTACGTACGAACGCACGCCTGAACGTCGGCGCCTTAAACAGGTGCGCGCGAGACCCAACTACCGGAATGGCCTGCCAGCCGGCCTACTGCCCTTCAACGCAACAGTCTGTCCTAGCCTGGACCGGCAGGCGAACAAGCCAGCGAGCGGCGAGTAGGCCGGAGGCGGGCTACTACTATCACCAGCAGTTCCAGACCAATTCTCCAGAGTTAATCAATCATTGGTTACTGGCGCAGACACAGCACAGAGCGCTTCGGGGGAAAAGGGAAGGAGAGAGAAGGAACAAAGCAGCACCGCCTCAAGACCGCGGCCTCGTGCGTCGCAATCCAAGCATTGGTATAGAAGACACAGTGAGCAGTGAACCAAGGAAAGATACTCGAGGGCAGGGGGGGAGAAGGAGGACAAGGGGTGCAAGCCAGGAGGTAAGCTAGTTCGGCAGAATCTGCATGGGAGTACGTTTCTTTTGCTCGGGTCGATCAGAGAAAGAAAAAGAAGTCTCAACGGAACCAAGTGGATCAAAATCCCAGAGGATCTCTTGAAGCTTAATCCCCGGCATGCCTGAGCAGCTCTTCAGGAGCCCCGGGCCACGCCACACTGGTGACACGTGACGACAGTTGCTGGGTCAAGCGCAGCCAGACCTGAACAGCCAAGGTGTTAAGGAACCCACTCAGCTGACGCGCTGTGATCTCTGTGTGTGTTTATCTCCCACAGTGTCCACTCGACAGGTTCTCTCCACAGAGAAACAGTTCGTAAACAGAGAGAATGGTAGTGCATGACAGAGAGAAGGGGGGTAAACAGTATTGGTTGCAGGGGATAGGATTTTGGTTGCAGTATTCATAACAATAACAAGTATCAAAAGAAAGTAGAGTGGGAGAAGTATGGCTTTGACTAAGAAATGTAGGATGTGGTTTCAAACTGATTGGTGTTACTACATGCAAAGCAAGTAGGCAACTATCACAGTCTACTCAAACCAAACCAAACCAAACCCATCCAAACCAAATCAAATATCTCAGGCAAAACCATAAACTGGCGTGGTGGTGTGGTTGCATGCGTTCCACATAGCATAACATTACAAAACGTAAATTGCAATCCATTGACTCATTCTGAGGCAGAGACGACTCGCGTCAAGGTTTCCAGAGAGAAGACGTTGCTTTTAGTAGTGGTAGTTGTGTTACTCATTCTCCCCCAATTAAAACGAAATGTTATTCCCTCAAATGCACAGCTCAACATTCAGCTTTTAAATCGTTGTGACTGAATTACGACGCTCAATGACACGTTTCCTGAAAAAGAAGAGTGCAAACAAAAACAAACAAACCAAAAAATTAAGCACTAATATCATATTCCCAACTATCTAAATGTTACAGGAGTTATGTTTCGCTAATCTACACTATAATTGGATACATGAAAACCAGTGAGTTGTGACAAACATGTTTAAAAAAAAGCAGAACGTGCGTGGTAGTTTTCCTACCGTGAAACAGTGAGGCACCCCAAAACTCCAGTAACTCCTGCCAAACCACTAGGGGCGAAGCCAAGTCTGGTGTACTGAGCTCACAGGACATGCAAGACACTGAGGAAAGCCAACACCTGAGCTGACTCGGTGCTGTCACCCAGGGGCGAGACAGGCCTGTCGTGTGTCATGCAAATGAAGTCCTACCCAGACCCATTCACAGCACGACCGCAATACGAGTCGTACCAAGCCGGCCCCCGTGTTGTACGTGACACGGTGCCAAACCAAACACAGCTGAACCTCCTTGCATGCAAACACTACAGATAGAGCAGCTAACTTTCTCTTCAATACGGTTTATGAAGCGATTTAGATCAAGGCTAGTAAACGGCCGAATACTGAAGCCGCTAAGGAGTGTTCTTGTAGGACAAGTCTCCTGAAGACCAATGCAAGACGTTGGGGGAAAGCAATAGATCAATTCCATAGATCAGGGATTCGGTTTCTGGGACGAAAGAGCCAGTAAAGAACACCTCACGAGCTCTAAATGTGGACGAATCTGTTTATGAATGGACATATTATTCTGCCTTATTTGATAAATAGAAAACCTTACTTCGACATGGTCGTAGCGTACTTCTAACCATGATGCAATTCATCACATCTGACCAGGGAACTGATGCTACGTAGATAACTTGAAATGACTGAAAGATTCATACTCAAATGAAAAGGAGATGCTATTGCAGAAGTTGCACAGTCTAAAGAAGATAGATTCACTTGCTTCGCATGCACCTAACACGACAAAATGCTGCACTGCGGTATTTCTGAAGGGAGAAACACATCCCAAAGCAACTTTTATGTGGAACAGAGAAGTGTGAAGTGAGACATAACCTTTCCCAGCGGACCTTATATGTGACATCCTAAGTTTTGACCGAAACCGAAAGCATTGTATTTACAGCTGCACGAAAAACCATTTCAGATGAGAAGAACCTCCACACTCTGGGAAAAACTGAGGAACCAGCTACAGTTGATAGCCAAGATCAATAGGAAATAAACGCTTTTCAACTGCAGGTTAGACACCATTGCAAAGGAGAAATCGCAAAATGGCGTCCATCCGTCCAAAGGCGAAGAAATTCTTCAGCACGGAAACTGAAAACTTGAAGAAGAAAAAGTCAAAAACAGTTCTGTCCACCCCGAAAGACAGTCACGATCCAGGCAGGCGAGTGAGAGCCCCAAAGACAGACAGGGAAGGAGGAAGGAAGAAAGGTAGGAAGTCTTACCTTCATCTGGACGCCCTTCTCAGCCATGGAGATCTCGGCGCGGTCGATGCGTTCCAGCTCACGTGCGTAGTTGTCCAGGTCCTCGTCCAGCGTCTGGTTGCGGTCCTGCAGGTCTCGTGCCTGGGCCAGGGCAGCCTCCCTCTCGGCAAGCAGGTTGGTCACCTGGAAGGGGCGGAGGATGCCGAGATCGTCTCTCAAGCAGCATGTGGAGGAATGACTGACTGACTTTACTTGTTTAGGCTGATGGTATATCACAAGGGATACATGAACATGATAACTTCTGGGATGAACAAGAGTGCAATGGGTGGAAAGAGGCGAATATTTTGCCTGATCTTGAATGTACAGGAAGCAAATAGTAATTTCGATTGTCCGTTTGTATGTACTTTCGGGTGCTTAGTAGCTGCTGAGTTTGCTTAGTCTTTTATTTTTGTTGTTGGTTATTCTCTGAGTGTATGTTTGTGTGTCCGTGTTTGTGTGTG
>JAWQFJ010001108.1:141975-179475 GCA_034096865.1 Theodoxus fluviatilis | reverse complement strand
AGAGAGAGAGAGAGAGAGAGCGAGAGAGAGAGAGAGACAGACAGACAGACCGAGACAGAGAGAGAGACACAGAGAGAGAGATAGACAGACTCACAGGCAGACAGGCAGGCAGGCAGGCAGGCAGGCAGACAGACAGATACAGATAGACGGAGAGAGAGAGAGAGAGAGAGAGAGAGAGAGAGAGACAGAGAGAGAGAGAGCGACAGAGAGAGACAGAGACAGAGACAGAGAGAGATAGAAAGAGAGAGAGAGATATATATTTATGCCCTTCCAAAGCAGTTTCCCCAAAAGCAACTTTTGCAACACTAAAATCCATTCATAGAGCTACTCTGACATCGAAATGTCGGGGATGGTTGGGGGCAGGGTATAGGGATTGCGTGAGGTTCGGAGTAGGGTGGGGTGGGAGAGATTCTTTGGTGACGACACTAGTTTACACTCGGGTTTTCCTGCCGCACGGCGTGTGAGAGTAGATGCACTTGTACAAAGCGCTTAATCGCATATGGCCTTTTGAGCGACAATAATAATCTGAGAACGGCATGTTTCCATCAGTTTCCAGCTTCATGGAAGGAGGAGATGACCCGCCTTGCCACTGCTATCCCCTAATCGTGGAAAAGGCATGCTTGGGGAGCACACTCTCAATTGCCAATTGAATTCTTTAGTAGATGCGTTGGAAGGGAAGGGAAGTCCCTGCTAATACTTTTTTTGTTTTTAGCTTTGGCACGTCGTAGACGTGGAACCAAAGCTATCGCAGTCATACAAAGGGCTAGGTGCATCGTAGATGTTCACCAAGTATCATTGACGCAGCCAATATTTGGGGTTGGCCGGACGATGTGCAAGGCGCAGTGCCGTGGTTCTATCTCTGGGACGGGAAGAATCTGGGTTTATTAAAATATATTGAAAATATCATATTGGCTGAAATCCTGTGTCGTAAATTTGTCCATGCGTATAATTCTGTCTGTGCGTGAATGATACTTGGTGAACATCTCTGTTCTCTGTTGAGGCTCTGTGGCCGAGGGGTTAGCGCGCTAGACCTACAGTCGCGTTCGAAGCTGCACAGTTCCCCGAATTGCATCCTTGAGCAAGATGCTTAACTCGCATTGCTTCTCCCCACCCAGGAGTAAAACCGGGTACCTGTGAGGGCAATATTGGCAAAAACGTAGTGCGATTAACCCTTGTATGCGGCCAAGCGCCAACATCGGGTTGGAATACTCCCCAGGGAGCGGAGTTGGTGCTGGTACCTAACTGTGTGCGTCTTAAATGTCTGTCACTATGTTTGTCATGAGGGACCAGTGACGGTTGATCAAAATGCCCAATGATCAGGGGGTAAAGTGTAAAGCGGCTTGAGACCCAGACAAAGGGTGTAAGTCGCTATAAAAAACCACACCTTTACCTTTTTTTACATCTACGATGCACCTACCCCTCTGTGCGATAGCTTTGGTTCAACGTCTACGACGTGCCAAAGCTACAAACCAAAAAGTATTATCAGGAACTTCCCTTCCCTTTAAACGTATCTACAATGTACACCAGTTCCTGGCAGCCCACCCCCCAGTGCTCTCCCCTCTTGCATGAGTACACGGTCAGCCCCTCAGCCTCTACTCGCTTGTTGAAACCATGTATGGAGATGGGCGAGCATGCTTTGGGGTTGGACGATGTGCGAGGCGCAGTGCCGTGGTTCTAGCCCTGGGACGGGAAGAATCTGGGTTTATTAAAATATCTTGAATTCTTTAGGTATACGACATTCGTGAAACAGACAAAGCATTTCCTAAATGTCGCGTTGCAAACTGATTTGCTTGGAATGAACACACAATAACTCTTACACATTCTCCCCACCGAGACAGCTATTTATCAGCAAGAAAGATGCCATGCTATCCAACATCTCCAACGCAGACTAGGAATGCAGCTTCTTGTGGAAGGGAGTACGCTCAGGGAACGTATACTTACATGTAGTCTAGCACGTTCTTCCTGTTATGGTAGACGAGATACAGTTCTGTCCCACATCTACCACCCAGACTAGAAAGCCCTTCTAGCCAATGACTTTCAAAATGTGGAAGAAAGCAGAGGTGTAGATCACACTCTCCATCCAATAATGCAACCAAACAAAAACTTGAACAAGACCAATCACATTCATACAGGCACATTCCAGCGAATTCTAGACCAACCTTGCCAATAACGTTCCTCGTGTGAAAACAGACATGTTCAGAAAACATATAATCCCATAACGCGTCCGAACAAGAAACTAAACCCAATCACACCCATGAGATCACACGTCCATCACACCCATGAGATCACACGGCCATCACACCCATGAGATCACACGTCCATCACACCCATGATATCACACGTCCATCACACCCATGAGATCACACGTCCATCACACCCATGAGATCACACGTCCATCACACCCATGAGATCACACGTCCATCACACCCATGAGATCACACGTCCATCACACCCATGAGATCACACGTCCATCACACCCATGAGACCACACGTCCATCACACCCATGAGATCACACGTCCATCACACCCATGAGATCACACGGCCATCAAACCCATGAGATCACACGTCCATCACACCCATGAGATCACACGGCCATCACACCCATGAGATCACACGTCCATCACACCCATGAGATCACACGTCCATCACATCCATGAGATCACACGTCCATCACACCCATGAGATCACACGTCCATCACACCCATGAGATCACACGTCCATCACACCCATGAGATCACACGTCCATCACACCCATGAGATCACACGTCCATCACACGTCCATCACACCCATGAGATCACACGTCCATCACACCCATGAGATCACACGTCCATCACACGTCCATCACACGTCCATCACACCCATGAGATCACACGTCCATCACACCCATGAGATCACACGTCCATCACACGTCCATCACACGTCCATCACACCCATGAGATCACACGTCCATCACACGTCCATCACACGTCCGTCACACGTCCATCACACTCCACGCAGAAGACCCACCTTGCCGATTCCGCTCTGCATGTGGGACTGGACGCGCTCGGCCTGCCTGGACAGCGGGGACTCGATGGCGGCCTCCAGCTGGTCAAGGCTTTCCGTGCTGCCCAGGTTCTCGCACCTGTGGGCCGCGGCCGTCATCTCCTGCCGCATCCCGTACAGGTGCTCCAGCATGGCCTGCAGCCAAGAGCACCACAGCCAATGAGCTTGGCTCAGTCAAGGATCACATCAGAAGGATCGATACGGGCACAGTAAGCCTTTCAGCGTTTCGTGACTTGGAATTTGAAAGGCGCCTTTAGACACTGGATGAATTGTGGCCATTTCCTTTTTTAAGCATGGGTCATTTATGAGGACGAACATGAACTCGAATAAAGTATGTTTTACACTGTAAGGAAAAAAAGTTGATATGTAAGTTTTCATAGCTTAAAATGGGATTCTCCACCAGTCGAAAATCCTGAAGCATGACTTCGATTCTGTGTATAACACACTCGTTTTTACTATATTATAAAATATCAGTGTGATATAATAATATTCACGCAGCTCATTAAAACCATGACTATGCAAGTTCAGAGCCTAAGCCTGGTATGGATTGTCCGCATGAGTCCCCGCTGTGTGAAGTAAAGTGTCGTAATGGACTGCAGTGCTTGACAGATCACGAACCCTGTATGCCACAGGGGTCATGAAAATACAGCTGAACAGTTTCCACACTGTGACCTCTGAAAGGAGTCCCCCACTCACCTGAGTGGCCTCTCGCTGGCGCTGGGCATCGTCCAGGGTGTCGGGCACCTCGGCGTCCGCCTTAGTCAGCCAGGCAGGCAGGTCGTCCTGCAGGTACGACTCAGTGCGCTCCAGCAGCTGGCGGTAGCTCTCCCACTTGTCCAGCATCTCCTTCAGCCTCTCCTGCAGAGAACAGCGCAACGCCCAGCGTTAGTTATTGTAGTCATAAGCAACAGCCAGTCAGGGAAAGTGACGGCGGACGAGTCTATATGATGTGATGAATTGCGGGACCCTTTTACCTAGGCATTCTGGACTTGGGGCATAATTTATTGAACGACCAACCCTGCAGGTGGACAAGCGTTCTTGTTTTCGATTATCTTTCTTTCCCCGAGTTTTCATCCGGCGCTCTTACACTGGGCCAGTGTCATGTGTTTTGGATGATTCATTTTCTCTCTCATTTTCTGTCTCTGTCTGTGTGTGTCTGTCTGTGTGTGTCTGTGTGTGTGTGTGTGTGTGTGTGTGTGTGTGTGTGTGTGTGTGTCGGCCTCTCTCTCTCTCTCTCTCTCTCTCTCTCTCTCTCTCTCCGATTGTGTCGGCGAAGCTGTTGCAGGCCCTAGGTTTGAAAAGCGGGGAGACAATAAACAGTAGGTTAGGGTCAGGTTAATTCCTTGAGTCGAAATGACGTAAAACAGGAGTAGAGGGTGTGAGTTAAAGATGTGAGTTAAAGGATAAGAGTCGGGGGATGTTGGTGGGTGGAGAAGAAGGTGCAGCGTGTGCGTGTGTGGGGTGGGGAAGGGCGAGTGGGCGAGAGAGAGTGTGTATGTGTAACAGAGAGATAGAGACTGAAAGACTGTGAGAGGGGTGCATGTACTTGGGATAAATTGTCTTCTGTGCTGATTAAACATTTAGAAATTTAAAGAATTTCCAACAAATTTACACTGGGTCATTCGTAGCACGCCAGTTTAGGTGATATATCAGCTAAGTCAAATTATCATCGCCAATATAATCGTGACATTTGTAAAATCTGGCAGTGAAGTGTTTCCGGGAAATGAATACGGTGTCATCGACACACCTGAGACATTCTGTTGGAACTACTAGAGGAGCCGGCGACAGGAACGATCCATATATATTATTTCCTGTCAGTATCTGGCTTACAACTTATTAATGAATTCACTAGGAACTGTGAAAAAAAAGTGTTCTCCATTTGACTGTTTTCAATAATATTGTCTACAAGGCCGCTAAAGTTGCCTTCTTCAGACCCGCTGTCTGCGTTCCTCCTCCTGTGACGAGACATGGTCCTACAGTGTCCCCTGCTGGGTGTGGTGCGGTGGCTGCATGCTGGTCCTCACGCGGCACTGATTTCAGTATCGAGCTGTGCGATCGAGCTGTGCGATCGATGCAGCAGAGGCCTGGAACCGAGGAGATGATTTGTGTGCCATTGCCTGGCATCGGATCTGAGGCTGGGCCATTGTGACAGCTGTTTGCGGAGCTATCGACTGCGTAACGCAGGATGTGGAATTTGCATCACCTTGCCATAAACTAAGGACCGCCGCCCAAGGCTAACATTGCCACGTCCTCATAAAGTGATGCATTTCATCGATGCCGGTAATTCGAAACCATTTTTCCTCATTTGTTGGGATTTTTCTTTTCTTTCCTACCTCGAACGTGGAGAAGAAAAGGAAGTGAAGGTTTGGGGAAGTGATAGGAGGGAAATTGAGAAAGGCACATCCAGGAAAAAAGGGAGAAACATCAAGTTGAAATAGGAAAGAACAATGAAAGAGAGGTAGGGGAGGATATATAGGGATACAAGAAGAGAAATTCAGAAAACATAATGACTACGTTATCAGCACTTCTAGCTTAAAGTAGCCCGCCACTATTCTGATTTAAAAACAAATTTAACCATGATTTAGCATACTATTTCGAACTCGTTGAATATGACTACCACGTGTTTGTCACTATTAAATTCAGTTTTCAGTTTATAGCAGTAAGAACTCCTCAGTATGCTTGACGGGTGTTTCACATTTCTCCCGCGGGATCTTGGGCACCACATGTATAGCTACACTCAATAAGAATTAACATGAATTAATTAACTACCCAACACGCGTATGTGCTGTGTGCAAGCACCCATGAATGTTCCGCAGGACCGTGCAGGCATTACAGCGAAGGCAGTCATAGTGGACGCCTAGCTCTCTACCCCAGTAAGCCCCGACGCCTTCACAATGGTCTCATTCCCAGCGGGCTGTTGCCATGGGGACTAAGTCCCGGAGGACGTGGCAACCTTGCAGCAGGGCAGCCCAGGGCAGGGCATGGTCGTTTCACGGTCAGGGACCAGCTTGGGTAGGTCCTGTACCCCAGGGGAGAGGAAAGGTACGGGAGGACTCCGGGGGCCTCGTTACCGTCGAGGGTCAGGCCGGAAATCAACATATTCCAGGTGTGGTGAAGAAGGGAGGCTACTGAGTACGCCAAATGGCTCGTCTGCTGGACTTGACCCTCTCTCAGGTTCAAACCTCAATGTCTCGGACGTGATGATGATGGACATTCTTACTAAATACGCCGATTCAACTAACAGTTCTGGTGTTGGGAAGGATCCGTGTGATGCACTGAACATCATTCCAAAGTTTCCTCTCTTTAAAATATAAATATATGAATATTTGCTATTTGCTATTTCCAGAAAGTTAAAAAGGCCCTGGAATCTGTTGTGTGCTCCAAATGTCATGAATGCGCAATATGATCTATAGTTCGCGACCATCATTGGTAATAAATATTCTGGCGTCTTCAACATGCAGTAGTGGTTTGATGTCATTTCATCATTCGAATATGAAAAAGGCTGCATGACCTCACCCTCATGCCGGAAGCGTTGCATCTGAACGACACAAGGTGTGATCAGGTAGTAATAGCTACGTCAACTTATAAGCACAGTGCCTGATCTGAGGGCGTGTCGAACTTCCTGATGCTCCGTCGAATGCTTTTGGGAGAGGTTTTGCAATGACCAGAAGTTTTCTCGAGCCAAGTTTAGAACAGCAATTGTCAAACAGATGCAACGGATGCTAAAGGAATGAAACAGAAATGGACTATGCGACTCGAAAGACTGGAAATAGGATGAGAACGTCAGAATGCCATGCTGGGTTCGCTTGCCCTTTTCCCTTCACCGCATGAGCACTGCATGCAAGCGTCATGAACAAACTTCCCTGCCTTCTCCTTCGCAAACAGCTGATCTATAACGTTACCAGTGTAAGGTGTCATAAAAAAGCTGACCAATGCTATTAACAAGCATACAGCTGTTATTGTATCATGGAGCATACATTTGTTTCATTCCTTACTCTAAGTAAAACGTGAAATAGCGCACTGAAGAAATTGACAAATATTTTAAAGCTACTCTCTTCCATATCAGCTGGCATGAAATCTATTTCTCTTATTATTAATCACTCCAGCCGCTAACTCCTTATCGATGAGAAAGGAGATCTGTCAAAATTTCCTAAATGAACTTTCTTGTGAAATTTCAATTCTTCCAGAAAGTGAACGTTTCTGATATTGTCATGCATTGCTGCAAGATAGTGTAATGTTCCGCACTCAAAACCATGCCAAATGTCTGCACAGATTCTAGGCGATTCAGCCATGCAGTTACAGCTGTTTTGCCGGAGTTTCATTGCTAAAGAGCTGGAAAGATAAGAAGGGAAAGAGAGTGTAAAGAGAGAACAACCCAACGCATCTTTTTGAAGGCATTCCATAACTGGAAAACATGGTCATGAGGATAATGAGGGTTTACGTTCACCCGTTTCCCACAAGGCAGATGTGAGAACACATGCTTTGAAGTAAAAAAGAGTCGATCACCATCTCCCTCTGGGACTCATCTCTCCCGCCTTTTTGACTGGAGAAATGCAGTGAGGAGACTATCTGTGTCTATATATGTCAACACCCCATGCAAAACAGTAAATAAGCATCGTGAGGCTTCATTCAACAGCAAACCTCACGACTGAAGCAGGGGTAGTCTGCAACTGATTACGTGTTACCTTATTCTCTTCAGCAATGGGGCCTGGAGACTCCTATAAGTGTAAACAGCATAAACTTGTAAACAAAAAATGTTTCTTAATAAACATGCTGTTTGGTATGGTACCAGTCTTCTGAAAAAAATCATGTAAATACCATGGAAGATGAAGATGCATAATAGCGGATAACCAACAAGTGGTCCTTTCATGCAGCAATTTAAGACCCATAAATTTGGATTATAACATATCTGCCTGTTGCCATATTCAAAAGGAAACTACTAAGTATTCATAAAAGAACAACACAGAAACATGAATAGTATTAGTGCAATAACATTTATTGGAAAATGCATGCAGAGGAATTATAAATACTCCCTAAAACAAACAGCAAAACTTAAAAATGGTGTTGATAATCATAAATAATTCATGTTTGAAAACATACAAAATATGTCATGATATTGTAAACATTCAGAATCAGATGATACCGTTACAAGTAGGCCTTTCATATCACATATAATATTCTTGTAATGTACATGTATATCAATCAGTTGAACTGATTATTCTCACACAAAAGTGCACCCAGATCAAAAGGAATGCTTTTATCAAATGGACGGCAGCACTCATGAAAGTGGACGGGATAAGTTAAATTTAATTTTTTAGCACCACTCCAGATAATGGAATCAAACATACTGCAAAACCAGTTAGATCACCATTTAGACAATTTGGATGAATCAAATCCACCACACCATAATAATAAGTGTCAGGAAAGTCCCACACAAGTGCAGATGGGAAAAAATGCAAATAGGGGGGGGGGCATCCTTTTTAAGTTTGCTGATGGTTTTTCTTCATTTAAGTCAAAACAGTCAAGGATGTGGTTGTTCAAATTGGGAAGATTATAAAATGTTCATCATATACACTATCACACACCAGTAATAAGTATCAAAAACACTCCACAGTAAATGTTATTATTATCATAAATGTGGATTCGTATGTGTAATATGAATCCAAATATTTGAATGGCTTACAGCTGGTTAGCATATAACATTTTGATATTTCACCATCCACCACAGAATATGTATGTAGCTCACATCACAGGAATTCTTAAATACCTTTAAATATATTTCATCAAAATAATACTGATGGCATATATATCATTACAGTTTTCTTTAGAAAGCAACTCAACTAAACTACAGCAAATAAAAACCTAATTGCCCATGCAACAGTGTGCATTGTTCCATTTGTTTTAAGTCATGACTTATCATTGTAAAGAAATCAAGAAACTGCACTGAATTCTTATCATGTCCTTACATTGTCTATTCTCTAGTCTACACAAGGCAACACCTACAGCTCCACATGTTCTTGTCATTGGAAGGCTTTCTAAGACAAACTCACTAACGCTGTACCACACCAGCAATTCTATTGAAACACCTGAGCCATCCCCGGCCGAGCTGAAAGTTTAAGAATCACCCTCTTGACTAGCAGAAGCAAACTGAAGCAGCTTGTCTAGTATTCACACAAGAAAAGAGAGAGTTAGAGAGAGCAAATGCAGAGCTCAGTAAAAGTGAAACTTTACATGAGGTGAGTAATACAACCGATTTGCCATCTGCAAAAGACAGAGTATTACATTTTAATTTAGTGAGCATTTTTGTCACAGCAAGACAACGTCTGATATGCCAGAACTCAGAAAACAAAAGTATTCTTCCAGCAATAGACACTGATATCCCAACAACCTCCTTGGGAGCCTATCAGAGCAACTTTCCCAAATGTGAGTTTCAAACTATGACACGAGCAGCATTCACACAAAAGGCTTTATCAAGAAGAACAGTACACACTTATGGCATAGGTTTTGAGAGTATTTGATTGAACATAAAGTTTTTGATTAATTATCAGTCAACAACAGCAAACGAACTCCAAAAACTTCATCTGATAAAAAAAATAAAATATTTAAGCTTCTAATGATACCAACCAGAAAAAGGGAAAATATATCACAATTCACCCACGGTGGATCCAAAAACCACCATATCAGTCAAGATTGACCTATTTGTGGTGAAAAACAAGGCTAACATCTGATAATTTGCTCACAGCCAAGTCACAAGTTTTGGCTTGTACAACAAACTACTAGAAAAGCCATCTTGAAAAAGTCCCGACGCAGGCAGAGCCTTCTTGATGCCTAGCTGCAGGTCTAGCTAGCGCTACTGCTGGGGTATCATTTCTGGCCTCTGCTCCATGCACTAACGGAAGGAGAACCAGTTTACATCTAAGTGATCCAGCACTACCTGTAGGGCACAAACAAAGCAGGGGGGGTGTCACTTTGATGACATGTCTCTTGTCAAATGAAGCAGAGCTTCAATGATTATGTTCGCAAATGCTGTGACAATTTTGGATGTAAGCCCATGATAAAGCTTTCTCTAAGTTTCTGCGCAACATTAAACTGATCTCTTGACGAAGGCCAAAAACGTGTGTTTCACTTGGAGACTAATTTTACAGAGTCCTCAGTTTGAGAAAGTTTGCATGGAAAATTTAAGCAATGAAAACACAGAACAGGATCATTGAGACTCTGCATGATTTAATATATGTCAGCACACACAATTTTCATTGCACTCTTTCCTCAGAAACATCAAGCACAATCCTGACCCAACATGAGTAGAAAAGCATTTGGAAACAAACTTTTACCACATGTTAAAATCCCAGGTACAGTTACACCTCATGAAGGCCTAAAAACTATTCAGGCATCAGCATCTTTAGCAACCTTATCAACCCACCCGCTGAGATAGCAGATGTTAGATGAAGGGAACAAGGTGGTTATTTCAATGAAGGGTTCAAAGATCAGTGGCTCAGTCTGGCAGGAAACATCAAACTTGTGGACTTGCCCAAGCACATTGGTGAGTTAGCTTTAGTAGGAAAATGTTTCACAAAGCTCAGAAAATGCGCCAGTTAATAAGTTTCACTGCAAGGGTGCCTCTTTTGCAGCGGGAGTTCATGTACAGTGGAGTTAGTAGCAACAACAACAACCAAAAAAAGAGAAAAGAAAGAAAAAAATCAATTGTAAATTCATTTAGCATGCAAATCAAACCAACAAATCATGACAGTATATGGCAACAGACAGATATGAAAACCCTAGTCTGAGGAAATTTCCCACCCGCAACTTTGTTCTGTCGACTAAAATTTGCCATACCATACATCCACACAGAGAGAAAGATCTGTGTGTAATGCATCTTCACCTCTCCAGTGGTCAACAAAACTCACTCCATCATCAGCCAAGTCACTCCAGCAACAAGCTACTGACCACCACCTAGAGCCACCAGTGTGCACAGCCAAGCCATCAAGGGAGTCTCTGGACTTCTAGCATAAATCAGCATTGGTGGATGAACGTTTAGATCTGGTACGGGCTGGTAACAGCCATTTTCCAGAAACACCCCCCCCCCCCTTTCATTACACAATTGTCTAATTACTCTCCTGTATTTTTTATATATATATATATATATATATATATATATATATATATATATATATATATATATATATATTTATTTATCATGATGCTCTGAGTGTATTGACATTTATTAGATTTAATATCAATACATTTCAGAATATTCATATCAATCTCTGATTATCATAAATCTGACATTAGAATTCCTCAACATAAAGCTATTTATAGTCCTACATCCCTGGCAGAAGAATTCAACAATGGTTCTCTCCTGACTGACCAATACTAGTTGAAACGCCCAAGACTGGTTTCATCCTCATAGAGGGATCTGTGATACACTCCTTGACAGCCTGGATGCTGACTGTGCATGCCTGGTGGCATGGGTGGTGGTGGACTCTGCACAGACACAAAACAGTACTCACCCTGATCTGGTGGGCTGTGGACTCCAGGTTGGCATAGCTTTCTTCCAAGTTCTGGAGCTGGGACTGAATCTGCTGGCCTAGGCGTGGCACACGGGCGTTGACCTTGATGAGCTCCTCACCACGCTGTTGCAGCTGGTCCAGCGTGTGTCTGAAGTCCTGGATCTCCTCTATCAGAGCCTGGAGGAAGTGTGGAAATTTACTTAGTTTCAAGGTCAGATTCTGTGCACTTTGCAGGTAAGCACAATGCATGTTTTTATCAATAAGGCTCTTGAGCCATATAGGAAAATAAAACCCATGTCAAGTCTAATCACATGATTCAGACCACAGATTTCTGCCAATTTGACCTTCTCAAACAGCTGGAGAAAGATCATATCCGATTAATCCTGCAGAGTTCTTTTTAAAAGGTGCAGGTGACTACAAAAACGCTGATTATGCAAAATAATGGAGATAATCATGTCCTATCTAGTGCTTCACTTCTTCAAGAAAGGTGCAAGAGACTGACCAGACTCTATAAACAAGGACACTACATGTACAAAAGGAGCAAAGAAGATAAATTACCTGGTGTTTTTCAATCTGGCGTTGGGTGAGCTCCATGGAGCGGACATTGAGGGAGTTGTGAGCCAGCAGGCGGTGGGACGTCTGCAGCAGCCACCTCTCACAGTCCTGTGCCGCCTCATGGAAGCTGTGGTGCTCCTCATAGGCATGATGGAGGCTGTCCACTGTCTCCTGCAAGACATCGGAAGCCAGCATGAGGGTCAGGGAAATGAAGCACACAAGGAAGTGTGCGACATTCAAAGCAGACTTTTAATAAAGTAGACGACCTGGACATGCTACCAGATTTGTTCAAGAAGTTTTTACTTTCATTGTCTATGATCTAGATGCTGCTGATGTTCATCACAGCTAAGACTGAACAAAATGAGCTTGAATAATAGAAGGCATCATTACAAAGCTTTTTTAAAAAAGAATGTTGGATCTCTGTTGCTTTTTTTTCTAGCCAAAGTTATCATAATTTACTAGGTGTACAGAAGTGTCTTTTGAAGTTTGCTGACTATTCACTGAAGTGAAGATAGCAGCAAGTTTCACCGAGACTTTTGCAGATTCAAAAATTTTCCCTCTCTGAAAAGCTATCTTCTGTGAAATCAGCTATCAGAGTGTACTAAAATCTCCATGCAAATAAATTCATATGCAAATTCTCTATTTTCATCATTTCCATTTCTGGGAAAACAAAACAAAGAAATAATGCACAACATATTTTCTCAATGACCATACAGCAATGTTCATTACCAGCTTAAGTACTCTGAACACAAAAAGAGAAAGAGACTATCAACATGACATACCTTGGCTTTCTTCTTGGCCTGGTTGTATCGGGACTTCACGTCAGACAAGGAGTTGGCCACATCCGGGTTGTCACACAGAGCTTCCAGGTTGGCCACTCGGTCCGCCAGCTCATTGACAAGTCTCTGGTGGTTCTCTATGTCAGCAAGGATCATCTGCAACACACATGTACAACTTTCTTTGTAAACTCAAAATCCCAGAGGAAGACCCTGATTAAAAATCAAAAGGAAAATAATCCCAGGAAATCCATCATCCAAGAAAGACTGATATATCACTATGCTGAGTGAAATCACAAATAAATGACATGAAATTGAAAGTCATTGCTTCCTCAAGACTCATGAATTAGACACACAAATACACAATCAAGCTAAAATATCACTTTCCACTTTGCACATATGAATCCTAAACACTACTCAACTTCAACCAGCTTCTTCTGTCCCCATCAAGATTTATGCCTGACATCTTTACCTTGTATTTGTCCAGCTGGGTCTTCTTCTCCACCAGCTGGGCACGGGGTTCAGGGTCAGTTCTCAGTGTGTTCTCCACATCTGCCAGCCATCGCACCAGACTGCCGTAGTACTCCTCATACTCGTGCCAGCGCTGCTGCAGTCCCTCCAGCATGGCAGCACACTCTCCAATGGCGTCATTGAGCCGCTCCCACTCATTGGTCAGCTCCGTCACCTGCTTCTCTACCTGCCGCTTGCCCTCGCCCGAGGTGTTGGGCAGGATCTTCTCGGCCAGGTCACACACATGGTTCACCTTCTGCAGACCTTCGTCCATGTTGGCAGTGATGTCCTAGATAGGAAGTGGGTGGAATGTTGATTGACAGGGGTATATTAATGTAGGGTAAATGGTGAGATATGCAGGTTTTATCTCTACTCCTTTTTGCATGTTGTGACAGAATGTATGGAATACTTGTGAGCTCCATGTCAACTATCTCTAAAACCATATGAGCAGTGCAGAATAACTATGCAGACAAGTCTAACCACTTCAGCACATGATTCATGTTGGTGTTTTGATAAAATAATCTCAATAATAGCACAAACAGGTCAGTACCTATAATTTTCTTTTCAAATGTGTTTAAAGAAAATCCCTCAAATCCAAAACGAAACAGACAGATTATTGCATAAACCATTTTATCTGTACACACTTTCAGAAAACAGACTTCATAAAACAGTCCTTTGCAACTCCTGGAAAACACACACACACACACACACACACACACACACACACACACACACACACACAAGCACACACACACACGCACACACATTTTTCAGAATACATATCTGTTCCTTTCCTCCTCATTCTCAGTCAATTGCCCCTACCTTCATGTCTTGGATGTGTTCCTGGATGGCGTGCCAGTCCGTGGCTGTGTCGCTGCAGGCCTGCACTCTCTCTTCCACCTTGGTCAGCCACTTAGTGGCACTGTTCAGGGCGTCGTCGTAGTTCCTGTGCTCCTGCAGGTTCTCCCGCAGTTTGCGTACCATGCTCTGTAGGGATGATGGTGTACACCAGTTGTAGTAAATCCCATGTGGTTGTAGTTAAAATATTTGTCAGAAGTCAACAACAACACAATTTAAACTGGCCATGGGAGAGATTTCCCATTTTCAGACAAATGATCACTTCTTTACTTGACAGAAGGCTGTAAAACTGCTTAAAACTGAATATAACATGAAACTGCACTGTTCTTGCAGTGAAAACTATACTGTAGATAACTCAGTGATTAGCTGATAGATAGTTATACTGAAAAAGTCTGGAGAAGACAATAATTGGTTCTCCAATCATGTAAGTAAACAACTTCAATCTCAAACCATGTACTAATTACTAATTCAACATCATCCGCAACACAGAATGCATGCTTGGGGACAAGTCAACGATTCAAATTCCAAGTGGAAAGTGGCCTGGCTAAACAGACTGTACAAACTTGTGACTGATATTGATAAGAACACTGGTGGAGAAGCCAACTGACCTTGGCAGTGGAGGCGATGCCTTGGTACTTGCTGGAGAGCTGCATCATGCTGGAGGAGATTCTGGGGTCGTTGCTTCGCTGGGAAACAGACTCTCCTTTGTCCCGTACTCGGTCAAGTTCTGCCTTGTTTTGCACAATCTCGTTGTACAGAGCCTGTGAAAAAGACAAAAGTACAAAATTCAGATTTCCATTCTAGATATTCAGACTTTGATCCTCGATTGAAGTCCAAATTTTCTTCTGTCTGTCCCATTCTGAATGTCCAGTTCTGCATTAGCAGCTTCATTAAAATCACTAAGACCTAATTCTGCATGCCAGTCAGTATGAAAAAATTCAAACAGCTCAAGGAAGAGGTATCAACTTATGAACTGCCATATTAAAAAATACAGCTTAACATATTTGAGATTCATGCACTATGACTTCTCAGAGATTTAACAAATAGTTAAGAATGAAAAGCATATTTGCTCCCCATAGGAACAAGTGGATATGTCCCTACTTGTCAAATGACATGCTTTTGCAGACTCCCATAAAAGAAACCGGTAAAATACACTTCTGAAGCTGGAGACCTTCACCCAGCAGACCACAAAACAACAACCTGGCGCCCTCACCTCTCCATCCTGGAGCTGCGCCTGCTTGTGGTGGAGATCAGCCCTGGGTTCAGCCATTGCCTTGATGCGGCTTTCCATGCTCTCCAGCCACTGGATGAAGCCTGTGTGTTCCCCATCCAACTCCATCCAGTTGGCAATGCACGACTCCAGGTTGCTCTCCACATCTGCCACAGCTGTGGAGAATGCTGTCCAGTCTTCCCTCAGGGAAGCCACCTCACGGCGGATGACATCCTGTCCTCGGGGTGCTGTGGTCTGGCACAGGCGGTCACCCAGCGCTCCCGCCTTGTTGACCATCTCCTGGCCCTGGTGTAGGTCTGCCTTGAACTCCTGCAATGCCGGCAATGCAAGGATTTTGATCAATGCAGTTTCAGATCATGACAAAGCCACATTTCATCTAGTAGAATAATAACAACTTAGAAATATTATTGGCTGAACGAATTTAAGGAAAAACTATTTTTTGAAGATTAAAATTTATATTTAAAAATATCATGATATAAGATCAAGAAATCCTAGTAAATGTTGAGAAACCATTAGTCAGGGAGTAGTTTTCGTGAAAAGGCTAAATCATATCTACACACAGAGGTAAAAATGAGTCGGAGTAGCAAAACATTTAATAATAGGATTTTTTAAAGCGCTATTGATACAGGAAAAATATGATTTTGAAATCCTACTTTCCCACCCCCACCCGCATTTTAACTTTTCTTTCAAAACAAAACGCCACTTCAAATTTTACCTCAAACAAACAATGCATATCTAACAACACTATATCAGCATTTGAACTCAAAAACAGAACAAAGAAAGAAACAACAGCAAAAACACTCACAGCACAGCCCCCTCACTAGGTCCCCTGCCAAAACTTCACTCACCCGGAGCTGGTCCAGTCTTTCCTGCAGCATGCGCTTGTCCCCAGTGCAGTCTGACAGCCTCTGCAGGCGGTGCTTGGTGTTGGCCAGCCAGTCCAGGCAGCCAATGTAGGCCTTGCGGTACTCCTCGTGGCTGCTTACTCGGCCCTCCGCCAGCGCCAGAGCATCCTGGAGCAATGTGACGGCATGCAGGTCAGTGACATGCCCAGGATGATGCTCACAGGCAGAAATAAATGTTTATGCCATTATGTTCTCTAGAGACCTGCAGTTGAATTATCTTAAGTAAATATAATACAGAGGGCATCAAATGAATCATAAAAAGTATATGTTGCATTGACTAATATGCATGTTAAATAGAAAATAATCATATCTGCCTTCTTATTTTTCCTCCTCATGACTCCAAATTTTAATCAGATTTGTCAACAAAGAACATGTAAAACAAAATGTTTTCAGCATGGAATTGCTATTGGGATCTGGCACAACTGGTCTCAGCCCTTGAGAAACAACACTGCATAATGAAGTCGACACAAGGAGAGGAAAAGAAGTGTGGCTCACCTTGCATTTGGCAATGACAGCCTGGTAGCGGTTGCGCAAGTCAGAGACAGAAGTTTGAGGTTCAGGGTCCTTAACATGTTCTGCCTTCTCCTCCAACTTCTCAAACAGCTCGCGATGGGCAGCAATGTCAGCCTGTAGAGCCTGCAGACAAATAAACAGAGGCGTCACACTTGGGCACGAAGAGCATTGTCCAGTAAAGTTGTCTAGATGGAAAGGACAGCTAGGCAATGACATGAACAATAATCTGAATTACTCTAAAGACACATGCAGAATAAATAAACATGGTTATGTAGAGGATGTGCAGATAAGAGGGTTTCAGAAAACTCATGCATTAGCCCCTTCCAGAAACCAGTCGGCATGATGGTAAGTTGCTTAAATTCTGAGTGCTGAAAGCAAACTGGCAAATATTCCGCCTGCTTTTCCTCCTCACATATCCCACCCATAAAATGAAATTCATCATTGAATGAGACAGTAACCAAATGTGATTACTTCACCAATAATTCACAGCCAAATACACAAAAACTCACTTTGTATTTCTCCAGGCTGGAGCGTTTCTCTGGCAGGTCAGCCTTCAGTTCAGGGTCTCCCCTGAGCTTGGCCTCCACATCAGAGAGCCAGTCGGCGAGCTGGGAGTTCAGGCGGCTGAAGTCGGCCCAGTGGGAGGCAGCGTTCTCCAGGCTGCGCTTGGTCTGGCTCAGGTTGGTCAGCAGGTTCTCATACTCCTTCTTGGCAGTGTCTGTCTCTGTGCGGATGGCATGGCATCCACGCTGGGATGTGTTGGGAAGAGTCTTCTCTGAGCTGTCCATCAGTGCTCGCAGCAGTCTGTGTCCCTCGTCCATGGTTGCCTGCACCTCCTGCAGGAAGAATGAGAGAACTGTAAGTACAACAGTCATAGTGCAGGCCATTCTAGTCCACATGAATACATATGGTAGGATTGAAATAGTTCAATGGCCGTAATTTCCAGATTTTGAGTGTGAATTCCTCATTGCTACTGGAGTATGTGCAGATTGTTTGAAATAATAGCTGCAGAAAAGCATACTTAATATCTTGAATTTAAGATTTATAACTGTGATCGAGAAGCCAACATCAAAATGAAAGAAAAAACCATATATGTTGTGTATGGTATAAAATCCCTCTGATCTTCTCCATTCCAGCGATACAAGAAGAGAATTTTGAGTATACACTCATAAGAACAACTTGTGGAGCTAAATCCAGCTGAAAATGAGACAGCAAGGCAGAGGGGAGGGAAGGCTGTTCAACTCACATCCAGCTTGCCCAGGCGAGTGGAGACATCGTCCCGAGAGCCGTGGTCATGGTGGATGGCCTTGATGCGGTGCTTGGCTTCCTTGAGCCAGTCCTGGAAGGCCTGGTGACTGCTGCGGTAGTTGCGGTGGTTGTTGTAGTACTGCTCCAAGCTGTTGACTATGTCCTGAAGTCAGACAGGCAGCAACAGTTTTAATATCCAAGACATACCAAGCACATGTTATTGCTGGCTTGATTACATCTAGAAAATGCTTCTAAAGTATCAGTACAAAGACAACTACAGCTGGTGCAATACAAAATTTGAAGAGAAAACATTCATAAGTGGCATCAATCTTAGTTATAAAGCATGCATACCCAATAATGAAATTTCACATCTGCGACAGCATTTTTAATCTCATACCCCTTTTACACCTACAGCACTGGGGATAACACAAGGAGCCACCATGCACTTAAAACCTCCAAAAGAAAGAAAATATCAGATTACTGATTGGTAGAGCTTCTTATAATGAGTCATTCCTTCTAGTGTGTTCTCTCCCATCTCCAATCCTCAAGTCACTTGCACCTGAGAGAGGTCTATGAAATTACCTTGGCCAAGGCAATGATGCCGTGGTAGCGGGTGGTGAGCTGGGTGATGGCGTGGGAGGTCTTGGCATCAGCATTGGTCTGTAGCAAGGCTGTGGCCTTCTCCCGGACTCTGTCCAGGGTGTCCTGCTTTGACAGGATCTCCTCCAGACGCAGCTGCAGCAATCAGCAACATTGGTCAACCGCTTGTAACAATGGGGCAAGATAACAGAGATAACCAGGTTGGTGTCTTTTGAAAATTAAAAATTTCTAGAAATGGCAGATTGTATATCTCTTTCTGCAAGATCAGTATGGCCACACTCGAATAAAATGTTCTGTTGAGACAAATATCTAATATCGAATATTGTAAAAACCTTAGTCCATAACAAGTATTAAAACAAAAACCCATGTTGTTTCACTTATTCACACATCAGAAAAAACATATACTGTATTACAAAAATCAGAAACATAACTTCTGTATTTAACTAAAAAACTTACAGATTCTTTGCAGATAGGGTAAACATTTGCAAGCAAATTCCCTTCACCATTAATAATTCTGCATATCAAAAACATCCATGCTACTGAACATAAGGAAGATCCAATCAGCCCTCTTCCCGCAGAATCAGCCCTCACCTGGAAGTGTTCCCACTGGTGCTTCTTCTCCTCCACTGTGGCCTTCAGCTCCAGGTCAGCACGGAGCTCGCCCTCAGTGTCCTTCAGCCAGTTGTTGAACTCCGCATAGCTGCCCTCAAACTCCTCCCAGCGGGATAGGCAGATCTCCAGCTCAGACTGTGCTGCCACAAGCTGGGAGCGGAACTCCTCAAAGTCCTTGTTCATGGACTTGATGTCCTGGCGAATGCGTGTCTGGCCTGAGGCGGAGGTGCTGGCCAGGGTTGCCTCCCCTGCCTTGGTGGCCTGGGCCAAGCGCTGAGATCCTTCTGTCAGGCTGGCAAAGAGAGACTGCAGGGAGAGAGGAGAGAAAGATGAGTTGTATGTACAAAAAAGCAATGATACAGAATCCTGGATAAGGTGCATCTGGTAATCTGACAACGCTAAACGGATTGGGAAGATGTGGACACTAAGGAAATATTATGAATGGCATGAAGAAATCTTGATGGTTTTCTAGTTAAACTTCAGTATAAATTGTGCAAAGAGTAGAAAGATTCATTAACAACCTAATTGGGGAAAGGAGATGTGTGATGTTGATTGATGCAGGTGACAAAAAAAGAACCATGACATCTATGACATATTGACTTAAGCTGCATCAATACCAATTTCACATACAAAGAAATACAATTAACACATTCCTACAGACCCGCACTGAAAAAAGTATACTTGTACAATGATTTTCTTGTTCATTACAAAATCTGCATCAATATATCACAATGACTCCTTTTAAACCACAATCTAAAGTTCAACCAGAGTATAGAGACACTGAAATGCTGCCTTCATTTATAGCCCTCCCACAAAAATGGCAAAACATATACAGCAAGAACCCTTACCTTTGCCCTCTCAATCTTGGCCTCGATGGCTGTGTACTCCCCGTAGGTGTCAGAGCAGGTGGCAAGCTTCTCCACTGAGGAGCGCAGCCAGGACGAGAAACTGCCACAGGCATCGTGGAAGGCCTGGTGGTGCGCCACGTGCTGCTCATTCCTTGCAAGCAGCTCCTGCAGACAGAGAGAGAGAGAGGTAGGAATACTCTGAGCAGCTGGAACTTACGGAATAATGTAGTCATGGAGTCTGAAACTTGTCCTTTCCTGACATAGGATGTAGCCAAGAATGCTGAAAAATTTGAATGAGTTAAGTGTGCTGCTACATCTTAATCCCTTGGATAGGAACGTAAATATAAATTAAGGCCAAAGTTTTTTATTTGCCACATTATCAGAGCCCAGGAAAACCCCCCCAAAAATAGAATACACACACACACAGGTAGCACCAGCAATGCATAGTCAAAGTATGAGTCATAGCATCTATAAATTCCAGGCATCAATAAAGAACTGTGGAGATCTTGTAAAAGCATTGGCACTAACCTTGGCCTGCTCCTTGAGAGTGGCATAGCGGGTGGCGATGCTGGAGGTGTCCGTGGTGGTCTTGCTGGCTGGAGACTTCTGGGCCAGGTCCTGTGCCTTCCCTGTCACCGACTCCACCATCTGCTCATAGCTCACTATGTCCTGGTAGATGCCCTGCAACAAGCATGCAAGCAATGCTCAGTTATACAGGTATCAGTCTTGACATCTTTACAAAATCAGTGTGTGTGTGTATTAGATTGCTGTGATGAGAAATGATGTTGAGGTCCTATGAGAAAAGTTATATTGAGTCATTTTTCCATTCACTAACTTCAATTACATTTCATGTCTGTTTTATCATTTCATTCCAGAAAGGTATAGCTGACATAGGCAGTTTAATGCTTGTGGTAGTTTCCACCATCACTATTGATGATCTGTAGCACAACTATCATCACCTGCATTATATGTATCATGATCATCTGCACCATCTACAGATGCCAACTACATTTTGCATTATTATTCTATCCATCCATCCATCCATAATTATCATCATCATCCAAAAAAGAGAAAGAAAACAAAAAACAAGATGACATCATCATCATCATCATCATCAAACAAACAATCACCAGATCTCCTAACCAACACTTTCTCCATCCATCACCCATCCATCTCCTCCTCTTTCTCATCATCATCAAACACACACAATCACCAGAACCCACAACCACCAGGAAACCCCCAGAGGACGACTTCTGTCAAATCTCTCACCTTGATCCTCTGGAGCTCTGCTTTCTTCTCAGCCAGGTCAGGTTTGGGCTGGTTGTCTCTCAGCTTGCGTTCCACTTCCTTCAGCCACTTGAGCACCTGGTCGTGGGAGGCGGAGAAGTCGGTCCACTGGACCAGGCAGGCCTCCAGGGCAGTCTTGGTGTCCGACACTTGGGTGATGAGGCTGTCCCAGTCCTGCTGCAGCGTGTCCAGCTCCTGGCGGATGCTCTCCTTGCCTTCCACAGAGGTGTTGGTCATCGTCTTCTCTCCCCATGAGGTGGCCGCATGGATCTTCAGCTGCCCCTCCTCCTTCATCACCGAGAACTCCTGAGGGGTGTAAGGCAAGTTTTGCAGGGCTCCAGGCAGGGGAGTTTGTAGATAGGTTTGTGGGATGTTGACGACATATTGATTTATTGTCTCCCAGATATGCTTGAAGTGGACGAGGAGGAAATTTGGGGTATTTTTTTGTGTGTTTTTTTAATCTAAAGAAAGCATTTTATTAGTGAGTGTTATCTCTTACCACAATAATATACATCTACATTATAAAAAATAAAACACAAGGTTGAAGACATCAAAAGATAAACAAAAATAGTTTAAATCACATCTCTGATTCAATGTTTAGAGGGGTAAGAAAGTAAATGTTTCTCAGTTAAGTTCATTCTGCCCATGTCCTTAGTATAAAATACACAATAATCTCAAAACCCATTCACCATGATGAGATTAAAAACGTGTGTAGGGAAAAGGATGGCCAAACCCCATCTATAACTCAAGAGGGAAAAAAATTTCCATTTCAATTTAATAGGATCTATAAAATACTCATAGGGTGAACCAGAAAGAGTCCATCACAACCTACATCAATGCAAAGCCCTTGGATGAGGCAAGTTCATAAACAAGTAATTTCCCTTGAAAAAGAGAGCAGTGAATCAATCAAATCAATCAGTCACCTGGAGTTTCTCAATCTGGGACTGGATGGCAAAGCGATCACCAGAAGTATCAGTGCAGACGGACAGCCTTTCTCTGGTTTCCTCCAGCCAGGAGGCTGCCACGCTGTACATGGCGTGGAACTCCTGGTGGTCCTGCATGTGCTGCTCAAACCGCTTCAGCAGGTCCTGCCATGCAAGAACAAAAAGCTTGAACCTGGTCATACATGGAGAGAAAGCATAACCTTACCAAGAAGAGATTGCTCAAGAATACATTGGTGGGGTAATTAAAGAAGAAAAAAGAAAGATATAGAAGAAAGTGGACTGAGAAAGAGGACAGAGGAAGGGATGCTACAAGCAAGGCAGTAGCAGCAGCAACAGCAGGATATGTAAATGAAGAGCAGAGAAGGAAGGACGAGAATTTAAGATAGAAGTGGACTAGGGAGCAAAGGAAGAAGAGGGCACACAGTAAAGGGAGAACCACGACCCACCTTGGAGAGGGTGATAAGGGCGGTGTAGCGGGTGCCCAGCTGAGAGAGCTGTGTGGAGACTCGGCTGTCAGTGGAGGACTGCAGGAGCACCTGGGCCTGCTCTCCCAGGCTGTCCAGCATGGCCTGCTGGTTCAGGATCTCCTCATGGCATGCCTGCAGCACACATGGGACAGAGGTGAGATACTGGAGTTGTTGAAATGAGAACAGGTCAGATGCCATTGACCACTAGTGAAAATGATAGGTGCTTCAACTGGCTTTATGAACCAGTTAATAATTCAGCTCAATCTGTCACCATCAAACTGGATACAATAAATTTATGAAACGCTGAACATCACATTGCACATGAAAGGGCACACCAGTGGTGAAAGTACAAAACAGCATGAACTTCTGTCAAGATGCACAGACCATTCGCTTCTTTAATCCAGTTGAAATATGTCATGACTTGTTGCAAGAGACAAAGTCAACAGTAACAAAGACTAAACTCTGGCCCTCACACCCAGTCAAAAAAACTGAACAGTAAAACAAAGGGTATCCTCAAACATTTCATCTGCCTACAATCACAGTCAGCTCTACACTTGACATGAAGCGAGACGGCTTTGAACTTGATGCTAAACACAGCAGTTCAGCTACAGGAAGCAAAGTACCTGCTGCCTCTCAAGCTGTGCAACCTTCTGCTCCAGGACGGCCTTGAGGTCAGCATCAGCCTTCATGGTGACCTCCATGTCCTTCATCCACTGGGAAATCTCGTCGTAGAGCTCTTCATACTGCTGCCACTGCTCCCGCAGTGTGGCTGCACAGATAGAGAAATCAAGCATGCACATGCCAGTAGATATTTATACATAAACATTTAAAAGAGACTATTGCACATGGCTGCTAGAGAAAACTGTCACAGGTAAATTGCCATTTTGAACCAATTAAAAGTAGACCTAGTGAAAACATTCCAATCACACTCTATTACAATATCAACCAGATAGATGCATCTTTTCACTCAAGAAAGACCTGCTATCATCTTCCACACTTTGAAGAATGAATAAGAACTTCCATCAGAAGAAAACAAAAGAAGCACAATGTTTGTCTTCAATACAAGGCAAACAAATGTATAGTTTTCAATACATTCAGTTTTGTTATTGTACACTTTTCCTATAATTATCTCAGAATCACGTGCTAATGGGTTTCCAAAGAAGCTATTTGTTGCCCACTTAAAACAGAAACTAAATGAACAGTTGGATTCCAAGTGCTGGCCACTCACTGAGGGAGGTAATGAGGTCAGCCAGGTCAGTCTGGAAGGTCTGGAAGTCATTGGACAGCATGGTCAGTTCCTCTCGAATCAGCTCCTGGCCCTTGCTGGATGTCTCAGGGACGACCACCTGACCCTTGGCCAGGGTTGTCTCCAGTTTCTTCTTCCCCACATCCACGGTAGCACTGATTGTCTGTTAAAACAAGCACAGGGAACTCATGATTTCCATTGTCTACACTGATGAGAATGTCTGCAATGACCATATGAAAAGGGAAGCCTTTTCCTATATATATTCCATGCCATTTTCCTGTACAAGTTTATTGTCTAAACAACAAGAGCAACTGCTCTGTGGATACAAATGAATGTTACCCCAACTACAAGGCCAATATCAACAATTTCTTCTGTAGATATTCTATTCTTGCCATGGGTCAGAAAGTACTTCCAAGTGTACAGCAGTACATTCAAGATGATCACAGGCTATATTTACCATGGGAGTTAAATGCAAAGGTCCACTTCCTTCAGTATCTATAGTCAAGAGGTGATAAACTTGCCTGAACTTTGTGGAGCTGGGCCTCAATGGCAGAGTGATCTCCTCGCAGGTCAGAGCAGACGTTGAGCTTGTCCACAATGGCAGTGAGCCAGTCTGAAGTGTCCATGTAGGAGTCTCGGTATACCTGGTGGTCCTTCAGGTTCTTCTCTGCTGTGTGCAGTAGCTCCTGGACACACACATAAACAATTAGGGATATCAGGACATAACTAAGGACAAAGCATTGCCAAGATAATGAGGGAATTACTTGAAAATGCATGTTGCAGACCATGTTTTTCTCTGGAACTTATGGATTCAGCTTCAGTGAAATAAACTTAAGAGCCTGGGAAGATGGTTAATAAAATATAAGTTGGTTAACAAAATATGATATGCAACCAGTCAGACTATCAGTGTAGAACTTGGAATCAAAATTTTAAAATCAGATCCTTCAATGATCTAAATAAGTTGTCATGCCTTCGAAGACACATATTCAGCCATTAACACGAAATGAATCCCTCATCTACACTCATCAATCTTCTGTTAGTTGGCAAATCAAATCAGACAGCAAATCTTAAACACTTTTCCCCACAAACAATCAAGCACTTGCCTGCATTGAAGCCAAAGTGTGCCCACATATTCCAAATTTGTTTTCCCCCAAATCATGAGAAAATGACAGATTGACTAGAAAGCATAACATTGACACCCTTACCCTGGCAGTGGTGCCGAGCTGCTCATAGCGGGCCACCACTTGTTTGATTTGGTGGCTGAGGTTGACGTCTTTGCTGGTCTGCTTCAGGTTGAGGGCCTTATCATTCAGGTTGTCTATGGTGCTCTGCTGGGAGCTGATGTTCAGCTGCAGTACCTGCAGAGAGAGTGCAAATGAGATGCCATCATCAATCACCAGCATCCCATCATCTCAGGATCTTGTCAAATTTACAATGACAAAGATTATCCACAGGGAGAATGGATGACAGTTGGCACCAGGTTATCATCAGTCAAAAGCTCCTCTGTTATCCTCCCATTTTGATCTTGATCTTTTTACTTTTTGTTCTTTGCAACTGATCAACACTACATCATCAATGTTTTTAAAAAAATAAGAAAGACAATTAATTTTTTTTTAATCCACCAACCTTGACTCTCTCCAGCAGCAGTTTCTTCTCCTGCAGAGTGTTCTGCAGCTGAGACTCACTGGCCACCTGCACCTCCAGGTCGCTCAGCCAGCGCTGCAGCTGTTCAATGCTGTCATCATATACGGTCCACTGGGCCAGGCAGCCCTCCAGTCGCGTCTTGGCCTCATTCAGGTCTGCAGACAGCGTGTCATACTCCTGCTGCAGGGTCTGCATGGCCCGGCGCAGGTTGTCACGTCCAGAGACAGAAGTGTTGGGCAGCACAATCTGCAGGTTGTCAAGGGCGATCTGCAGCATGTGCAGTCCCTCGTCCTTCTCGGACAGCAGTTCCTGTGGTGCAAACCAAGGATGGAGTTGAATGCAGGTGGAGGGAGGAGAGAGAGAATGCTTGTGGTAAAGGAGTCATTAATGTTATGATTTTTCAACTGCAGTCAGAATAATCAAGTAACCAAGTATTTTATGTGGATATGCAGAAAAACTGGCTTTGAGCTATTGTTTAGCAGCAGAAAATCATGAGTCTGCTTTGCTAATGCCAGTCAAATACAAGAATGGTGAGCATTTTTGTTATGAAAAAAGTAAAAGCAGAGATGAAAAAGGTAATTTAATACTGAAATACAAATAGTTCTGTTGGCTCATATATATTTTAACCCTCCATTGCTTGATCTTTGAGACATTGTTTAATCTGCATCACAAATCCAGACAATTACTCCTATCTGAAGCATAATATTACATAACATGTTCTTCTCTGAACCAACTTTTCAGGAGACCAATCAAAGTCAGGAAAAAACTAAATCTGACCAAGAGCTATGTATTTCCCTTACACTCTCTTTCCGAAATGAAATCTACGAAGAGAAGCCTGCTGGGAACACTCACCCTGACTCGGGCCAGACGTTCTTGGACTGTGTTCCTGTCACCACTGGTGTCCACCACACCAGCCACCTTGTCTCGCATGGAGGTCAGCCAGTTCTTGCACTGGTCAAAGGTGTGGCCATAGGCCTGGTGGTCCAGCACATACTGTTCCCATCGTCTGCACAGCTCCTGTGGCACAGAAGGCAGAATCCTTTAGTATTGCATTCACTACAAGGGTAGAGTATGTCATGATATTGCTGGACAAGCTGACTTGCTTGAATGCTGACTTCCCACTCTATATTCAACCTAAGGGTTAATCCTCCATTGCACATTCTTGACATATATCTAATATTTCTTGACAAGTGGGAGCAGACACAGACACAGACACAGACACACACACACACACACACACACACACACACACACACTTTCCCCACTTTAATTTCACAGCTCCTTCAACTGAGATATCTTTACAATTTGTTCTTTACAAATGGTGAAAACATGACAGAAATCTCACTCAAAGATCCAAGTGAAACATAAAGGGGGTTGAAGGGATGATGATGATGATGATGATGTCCACTTGTATGGCGCACATATCCATGCTGGCAGCATGCTCAAGGCGCAGGAGATTGGGGGGAAGGGAGAAAAAGTTAACAAAAACAGAGACTAGTGCACAGTCTTTCAGTCAGGTAATGATGAGTATTTCCCCAGGGCTTGTTATCAACAATCTTTCTACACAAGGTCATAAACATTTCACCTAAGTATTCCCTCAATGCTGACTTCACACTTGAAGAAACAAACTGACCAGTCAGTCATATAAGCACATAGCAATTCATGTATGATTACTCCAGACTATTCCACCAGTACTGTGCTATAAACTTGAAGAGACAAAATCCCATAATCCATGCAGACTGGGAACAGCGGAGTGACAGCTGACCTTGATGTTGATGTTGGCTGTCTGGTACTTGGTGGCAAGCTGGGATGCCTGGCTGACAACACGCGTGTCAGTGCTTAGTCGCATCAACTCCTGAGCCGAGTCACTCAGTGCATCCAGGTCACCTTGGTGGGCCACTATCTCCCCCTGCAGTGCCTGCAAGCATGCACAGTGCGCACAGTGAGTTACCTTGCACCTTATGTTTACACTCATGTAAATGCACGTGCATGCACACACAAGCATGCACAGTGCGCACAGTGAGTTACCTTGCACCTTATGTTTACACTCATGTAAATGCACGTGCATGCATACACACACATACACACAGGTGCATGATTAAACATACACATACATGCACCACAAGCATGCACACGCGCGCGCACACACACACACACACACACACACAGGTGCTTGATTAAACATACATGTACATGCATACACAAACACACAATATGTAAGCACACGCACACACACACGCACATACACACACACACACACACACACACACACACACACACACACACACACACACACACACAATCTCTATACCTGTGCGAATGAATTACTTGGTAATACACAGTTGAAGAAAAGTCTTCATCCACCTCATGAAAGAAATACCTGCACATTCACACACTGAAGCGGCAAATCATTTTTGTCCAAGTCAAGGCAGGATCTGCACACAGACTGTTTACTTAGTTATACGATACTCCTCAAGGTATCTGAACACAAGGTGCTTCAACAAGCATGTGTACATGCACATTCCAAGGTATACATGTAGAACACTAAGACATGAAATACTGAAGAAAGCATTCAGTGGATACCAGAAATGTTCTGACTCAGGATAGAAACTTTGTATCAGGAATTAAAAGAGTGCGGGATGTTATACTGGCTGCAACCTTGTGTCGTTAGCTTTGGTTTAAACGTCTTCGACCGGCCAAAGCAAAAAGACAAAAAAGTATTTGCAGGAACTTCCCAACCCTTCAAACTTGTTTACAAGAGTGTAGTCACCTTCAGCCTGTCCAGCTGGCTCTGCTTCTCATGCTGGGTGCCTTTGAGGTCAATCTCCCGCATGCGGTTCTCAGTGTCCTTGAGCCATCCCGAGCATTTCTCCACCCACGTCTCGAACTCCTCCCACTGGCCCATGCAGCTCTCCAGGTCTGATTTGGTCTGCAATGATACAGACAGAGCATGTGCATTACAACAAGCGTCACAATATCATCTGCATCAACTATTTGATGCACATCACTTGAAAGCAACAATACCAGTCCTTTCTTAGGCACTCCCAGAGTGCCCTTCCCTTCCATGTGTCAGCCTGGTGAATAATCCTGGCTCATAGATCACCCTTACAAGTTGTCTCCCACGATCATTTACTCGTCACAATGCAATTGTCACACCATTCCTGATACAATCAGCACAGCAAACTTCTCGATGCACTGATCACAGAGTACACTTACAAATGTATTCATAATTGAGGAAACACCCACAGGGGACATGATATAAAAATGCATTTCATGTTAACAATTACATTACATGACATTACTCTGTATGTCATTACACTACACTGTATCACATTTTCTACCATGCAGTTTCATCCCTAAACCTCTTACAGCAGCACTGCACTAGTCCATTATCAGGGGCGGACGAGGGTTTTTTTTCCGGAGTTTCCGGAACACACACACACACACACACACACCCCAACAGAAAAACCCCCCAAAAACCCCATAAAAAATACAACTATTTTTATTAGTAACAAAATGTGCTGCCTGAAAGTGGTAATGATGACTATCAGAATGCGTCAGATTGGAATATTTTGCAGTGAAAATTCCCCCCCCCCCCCCCCCCCCCCCCACTTCAGCTGAGGCTCAAGCGCACAGATAGGGTCGTCTCTCACATTTGGGCTGAGGTTCAAGCGCACCAATAGGGTCATTCTCCTGCCCCCCCTTCCCCCCCCCCCACCCCTCTCACGGTTCAGCTGAGGCTCAAGCGCACTGATAGGGTCATCTTCCTGCCCCCCCCCCCCCCCCCCCCCCTCCCACGTTTCGGCTGAGCTCAAAGCGGTCCTATAGGGTTGGCATTCGGCACCCCCCCCCCCCCCTATTACGTTTCGGTTGAGCCCTTTAACCCACCCACCCACCCCACTCTTTAAAAAGTTTGGAACCCCACCCCCTACCCCAAAAGTGAACTGATCCGTGCCTGATTATGCACTCCTCTCTTTCACAGCTGCTCTACCACCACCGTTCACATGGTCCCTGCAGCCTCATTCTGAAACTTTCAGACAAGAGTGTCCCACACAGACTCCAGGCCTCTTTGAACTCAAGCCCTCTCTGTTTGAGCAGTCACTCAGCCAGTCCCCCCTGCTGGTTCCCAAGTCTCCACCCACTTTGGCAAGAGCGCTGATGAAGGCCTCCCAGTCCTGGCGCAGCGCCTCGGAGTCCCGCATGATGATGTCCTTGCCCTGGGGTGCTGTGTTGGGCAGCACCTTCTGTGCCAGCACCATCACGTTCTTAACCTTGGGTTCCCCCTCCATCTTGGTGGCCAGAATGTCCTGCGGGCAGTGGGAATCAAGTCAGGATTAGTGTCCTTGTAGATGGTGTAGATTAAAAGCTTTGCAAGTAGGGGGATTTCTGCAATTAAACTCTGTAACTGTTATAGATGTTATTGAAAACTTCATTATTAATATGGTTATACAGGGTGCCCTTCTGCAGAACAACTTACTGTCATGAGTTATACTGTTGTAAAGTAAGTGATCTTTCACAAAGGAAGGTGTGTGGACATTCCTTGTTAGCTGTTAATTACTGTAGTGAATTATGGCATTTCTTTCAATTATTAAAAATTCACAAATACACTGTCATTTATCATATGCTTATTTCATCATTTGCCGTCAAACAAATGTTAGTAGTTGCCTCAATCGGGATCATCTTAGTAAGTTTCACACAAATTCAATGTATTAAACAATTTGTTAATTATTCTTTAAAATCATCAAGAGGCACCACATGCCTGTTAAGGAAGCACAGCAATGTTTCCACAACAAGCACTTTTGTACATGCTTTCACACCAACGTAGCCATATGCATGGGAAATACGTGTAGCTTGCTAGGTCATGGCTCAAGCCAAGGGCATCACAAAATCACATGGGGTACATCTACCTTTCAAAGGAAATATCATTGATTATTCAGACACACACTAGTTCACTCTTCACTTTGTGCAAAATGAAAGCACAGTCCCCATCACCATGTAGCACAACTAAAAAATGCAATAAGTAAAAAAAAAATAAAAAAAAATCATTCATGATCCCTGTGAAGCAAGTTTCAAAACTAGCAAGTCTTATCAACACATCCAAATTACAGTTTTGAAATCAGGTCACCAATCTAGAAATACATGGGGAAGTTTAACAAAAGACATATACAGTTAGCTAAAACCTATGAAAACATTGTATAAAAATGGTCAGTTTGTCACACATCTATTTCAAAAACCCACACAGTATTTTATTTTAATGCTCAATGATAACAGGAGATGAAATTATGACTAAATCTATAAGACTAATTGTTTGAAATGCCAGCAGTGAAACAGGATTGTGCACAGATAAAGGTCAAAAGATGACAGAGGAGATCTGTATGATTTACATCCCATCTAAAAGCAGAGGAATATGTGCTTTTCCCCCTCCTTTTTTTCTTCACCCATATCATCAATACTTTAAGAATGAAGCTATATAAACAATCTATTGAAATTCCAGTGCTCCATTTAGATCTTGGAGGTAAACTAAACACCATGGATTTCTGGGAAGATCCCACAGACATCACAACATCCCAGGGGCGGGAGAGATGGGAAAAAAGTTATGTTAGATCTTGGAGGAAAAAGCCTTGTGCTCCACAGCCACAAAATCAAGAGGAACACCCTATCAAGTTTCCCCAAGTTAAAAAAAGAAAACAAAACAAAACCCAAAAAATGCCCTCTATCAGAGTCCTGCAAGCTTGAAGAAGGGCATGCAGAAAGTTCAAATGTCGTGCATTTGCATGCAATCGTCAAACTGCAGATGCCAGGGACTACAGGTTTTGGAATGCACCTGCTTCAATTTAGGTATAATAACTCTTCTTTCATCAGTAAGCTTTCCAATACTGTATGACTGAATTACCATCCACCAATAATGACAAGCAGAAAACCCATAAGGAACTTATCTAGGGTGTGATATTGAAGTGATATATCACCTCAATTGCCTTAACTCCAGTATGTTTGTGCAAGTATACTTTAAAAAAAGACTATTTAACACAGCATCAAAGATGGCAGGAATTCCATTTTGACTCGTCACAACAGCAACCACAAAGGTACGACAATGAGGGTCGCTGAGGGAAGGTCAACCAAATGCAAGGCTGTCACAACGTATAAGTACAATGCAAAATCAGGTATTGAAATTTTATCAACTGAAATCCAATGATGTAATATTTTTACTCCTTTGAGCACTGACTTCCCACACAAAATTGGAGCTTCCTATCCATCTTCAATCTGCCCTTCCACATAACAATTTGGATTGTCAAACTATTGAACAACATGTCTTTTCCCCCTGATGCAAACAGAATGGCAACTGTAGCATGAGCTTGGGTAAGAGAAAGAAAAAAAGAAACAAAATAAAAACCACTAAACAAGCAAACACTTTGTGACTTACACAGCGCCGCTGTTAGGGTCAAGTACAAACAAAAGAGACATTAAAGAATGCACCAGTCATGGAAAAGCAAGTAGCATGCAGTTAGGGCTTCATCCACATCAACTCTTCTTTGCATTCCTGGAATAATCCTTCTGACATTGATCATAATGCATTCAGCACCTTTACAAGTGCAGATGTCTTTCCCTGCCAAAATAATATTTCTGAAGCAGTTTTAAGTACAGCATGCAAAAAACATAACACTGCAACCAAATTCATGAAATGTACTCATAAAACCAATGGAAACCAAAACATCCAAGCATTATTTCAGTTGCCACCAGCCAGAATGCTCAAGACTTGATGCCAAACGGGCCATGCATACCCAAAACCATCTGCCTGATCTGAGGCTGTCCCCCACTGTCAGATCATTCCCAGGCTAGAGGAAGATAAAGTGGCAGAGGTTAAACAATCTCCCACCTTCTCTGATACATCAACTCATACAGAGCAACATGCTGCTGCAGGGAACTGGCGGTAGGTAGGAATACAGACCTGTATTTTGTCAAGGCGGCTCTGGATGGCGTGGCGGTCACCAGAGACATCAGAGCATGCCGAGAGCTTCTCACGGATGCTGTTGAGCCAGTCTACGCAGCTGTTGTAGGCATCGTTGTAGTTCTGGTGGTCTGTCACAAAGCCCTCATACTGCTGCACCCGCTCCTGCACACAAGAAAAAGAGGTATTCATTCATATGAAGACTTTTTCCTCATTCTGCACGGTTATTTACAACCATTTTCCTTGAACTAAAGCTGCCTCTCACTAAGCATCTTCTACTCTAACTGCTATGGGGTTAGAATGTAAGCTTCCAAGGATGTATACAAAAAAGATGTCACTGCTTTCTGCTTCAGTGAAATACAGCTTGATTATATCTTTTCTGAACTTACGGGCAGGGGAAAGAAATGTAGGGTGTAGTCAAGCTTTAGAAGGAGGCATTAACGCTACATTTTCTCAGCTGGGACTATTGGTAACATGAAATCAAAACATGGCTGCATGAATTTGGAGGTGAGGGACAAACTTTTGCAGCAGATTCGCTTTGATAAATGATTACAAAAATGTATGATTAGATGGGGGGGGTACCCCCCACCCCCCAACAAACTAACAAAAAAATATTTCAACTGAATGAGAAACTCCTTATGAGAAGAAATTATATAATTAAACTCCCAATCCCTGTAAATGAATTCTGCATTCATATCACAAGACTGCAGCTAGATTACACCATGGTGTAAAGAAAGGGGAAGATAAGAGCAACACACCTTTGCCACGATGCAGAGCTTCTCGTATCTGGTGCCAGTCTGAGCAATGAACTCCTTGAGCTGGGAGTCACTGCTGGTCTGGGCCAGGTTAGTGGCCTTGTCGTTGATGCTCTCTATCACACGGGTGTAGGACACCGCATCGTGGTGAAGTGCCTGCAAAGACAGTTTTTATTCAGAGTTTGTGTACAATGACTTCAATAATTTTCTTCTCCAACATAAATATCATCATCTTGTTTAGAATATCCTTCAAGAAAAACAATACTTTCAGGATTCGGGAAAATTCAAACCACAATAGTAAGATTGACACTGCAAAACTACAAGAATCTACAAGTCATACTCTATCACATGCATCTCAATTTTCCACAAAGCTCCAAACACCATCATCTGCATTTCAAAGAGCATCCACTCACATCATCCGCTCAAGCATTCCGACAAAGAGATCTTTCACCCACCTTGAAGTTCTGGAGCTGGGCCTTCTTCTCCTCCAGTGTAGAGCGGAGGGGGATGGGTCCCTCCAGCTGCATCTCCATCTCCCGCAGCCAGTGCTCCACCTGGCCATAGCTGTCATCAAAGGAGGTCCACTGGACCAGGGCCACCTCCAGCTTGCGCTGCATGGCCGACAGCTCATCAAAGAGTGTGTCCAGCCCCAGCTTCAGCCCTCTCAGCTCCTGGCGAATGCCCTCACGGCCCTCGTTGGCAGTGCTGGGGTACAGGCGCTCCCCACTCTCCACCACGGAGTTCCATCTGGCAAAGCCCCCGTCCCGCTCACGTAGGAGATCCTGGAAGTGCAGGGAAACAGTGTGGATAAGATGTCTGTGCAGAATTAAGCTGCTCAGAATGGAAGAAAAAAGGATTGTGCCTGGAGACTTTTAAAAAACATGTCCATGTCCAAAAGACTGCTGTGGAATAGTGATGTGCAAAGTAAACCTAATTTGAGGCAGATAAAATACAAAATGTAAAAGTGTTTGGAGAAAAGGTTATTTAAAAAAAAGTAAACCATGAGGTCCACAAGAGACTTTATGGCATAAGCAGTGAATGCAAAAAGCCAATTTGATTAATTAAACGCTACATATGATTTCAAAGGCTAACGATATTGAACCATGAAGCATGTCATGAGCTGTTTTCATTGCATGGCAATAGTGACACAAAACTGTACAGAGCAGGACACTGTACCTAACTTGTTCCATGACAACAAATAACAGTGCCCACAGGAAATCACTGAAAGTAAGGCAAAGCTGTCATACCTGGACTTTCTCCAGTCGCTCCTCGAGTTCAGCCCGGGTACCTCCCACGTCAGAGCAATCCGCAAACTTTGCTTTGGCTTTCTCAAGCCAAAGTGAGAACTCTCGCGCCTTCTCCTTGTACACACGGTGGTCATCCACGTTCTGCTCAGACTTCTTGATGATCTCCTGCAGCCATGTCCACAGACACAAGATAAGGGGCAAGTTCTCCAAGCAAATGGTAGCCAAGCTCTTCAGATTTATCTTTCATTACAGGCGCACGGGCTTGGGAATGTCTGTGACGTCTTACCTTTCTGAAAAGCTGAGGTAAACCACTTATGAAATTTTACATTTATGCTCTTGTGTTGAATAGATTTTTATAAATTTTGTACACCTCCCCAAACATTTCTGGTTCACAGATTCTCCTTCAACATTGAACTTGCTCCAGAAATTTCCATGAAACTTTATTTTGAAGAAATATGCTGGATAATGATTCACGTGTAACATAATTTTCAAAGTTTCAGATTTATTATTAGTCATGACAGCATGCTGAACAGCAACCACAGTGTCATCACAGGTTGGCGCCACGCCACGAGCTGGGGAGCCTCACCTTGCTGGCAGAAAGGAGACTCTGGTATCTGTTGGCCACTTGGCTGACGAAGTGTCCCACGCGGGATTCTCCTGTCAGCTGCTGCAGAGTCTGGGCATCATCTGTGAACTTGTCCACCTCTCGCTGGTGGCCTCTGATGTCTTGTACCAGGTCCTGGACACCAAACAGGTCATTTAGGGTCTGCTTGCAGTGGGGTATAAGAATAACGGTTGTTGGGAGAAATGTGATCCTGCTCTTATCCAAACATTTATTAAGCTAAAGTGCCTGTAATACTATCACATCATGCATCATGATGTTATGAAAGATTACAATTTTTGGGGCAAAACCAATTGCTTTTATTAGACATTTTGAGGTAAGTGGAGTACTGTACTGACTGGGAGAGAACACAATTACACTGTGTATAGTCAAATCTTGCAAGGTCAAGTCAAGATAGGAGCTACTGGATGTACTTAAAGTACAGGCACTTTTATGACTATCACACAAAACAATAAATTATCAACAATGCAGATACGTGTGGCAGCCAAGACATAAGTATCTTTTTCTGGTGATGTGTCATCAAAGAGACATCAACAAATTAGAAAACAAACAGAAATCTATGCAAAGAAACCTCACACAATCTGCATTGACAACCCTCATCTTCAGATGCTAAGTCATGCGAAGTGGAGAGCTCTACCACACCACAACTTGAAAACCATCACTCCACCTGGGCAGAAGACATGCAGTCACCACCAGGGGTTGGAATACATGCATGTTGTTTGAGCACTGAGGAATGGGACACACCCACATCATTTCACATCACTACAAACATACAGGGAATCACAGCAAGCTCTGATTCATGACTCACATGTTTGAACCAGGGGAGTGGAAAATAAATCATTTCCTTAAAAACTGTTGATGTGAATGCTGAATGTCAGATTGTCAAAAGAATTAGAATTCAAAGTAATTGCATTGTTTATGATCTATGTCCTTGAAGTATGACTAAATGGCCAAATATTGTAAATGGAAGAGTAATGTGAAATTAATCACTTCCATTAGGGACAAAAAGGTAACCATAGAAAAACCAAAAGAGAACTTTAATTTTTCACTAGAACTAATAGTACTTGAGCTCTCTATGTGAAGGATAAATAAACAGAAATGGTGCACATAACTGCATAGTCTACCATTATAGCAGTAGGGCTGACTTGTTTCAATGTGTGAGCTATAGGCAGAACAAGCATGTATCTCTCAGCGACATCCAACAAGCACGTGCTTATGATAAGCAATAGTGTATGAAGCGATGAAGCTGATGGTGATAAATGGACAAAGAAGGAAATGGAGAATGTGTTGCAAGGCTCATAACACATATATTACATTGTTAATTTTCTCTCAGAGTATTTAATGATGATGAATAGTGAAAATGAGAATGAATATGTGATTCACTGAGGAACTTTTCATAGCAGTTTACAAACTTTATGTTCCTGTGATGTCCACCTTAACCATCATGCAATGTGCAATGCAAACATCAATACTGAATTCTACCATAAGGCAATGAGACTTGGAACTGAACGATGCCTCTGGTTACTTCATGAGAAGCTGCTCGAGTCAGTAGAAAAGTTTGCTTACAGCTAAGAGCATGAGACTCCACGAGGCAAAAAGCTCTGGGATGCAAATTAGACTTGAAGAATGAGCAGAGAAACAGAAGCTATGAGAACTGCCCATGGCATGTTTCCATCACTGTCCATCAACTGCAGATGTATGCAAATGAGCGAGACCAGTGGAGGGATATGCAAATGAGAAAGGGCAGGTGCTGTAGCTAAGACTGCTGGGAAGGGACGGTCAGCATCACCCAAGCTACCTGGATAGAACTTCCATCCTCTGCACCATCGTCATGCAAGCGCTTGGATGAAAGAGAAGCAAAAGCCAACAATGAGTTGGGAGGGCCAGGTTACCACAATGCAAAAACCATGACAAGACGGGTCCTTACAACAGACAACTGGGGTGTCTCTTCAATAAAGTCCTGGTGATGGGAGATTTCTTCCAAAACATCCTACACAGAATTCACAGTGTCACATAAAGGAAAAGTGTAAATGAATAATAAATAATGATGAAAGGAGAACAAAGTGAGGGACAGCCAGACAGAGAATTTGATGACCCATCTCAAAGAGGAAGACTTTACTGTGGTCAATGAGGTC
>JAWQFJ010001108.1:89475-136975 GCA_034096865.1 Theodoxus fluviatilis | reverse complement strand
TGTGTCGCAGCCACTCGGCGCACTCCTGGAACTTGACCTCAAAGTCGCCCCACTGGCCCAGAGCCTGCTCCAGTGCCTGCTCTGTCTGCCGCATCCAGCTCAGGTAGTCCTCCCACTCACGCTGTAGATGCTCCGTCTCTCGCTGCAGCACGTCTCGACCTGCAGAGGAGGTGTTGGCAGCTGTCTTTGTGGCAAGCGCCTTGGCTTGGTTCAGCTTCTCCTCTCCCTCAGGAATGCTGTCCACAAACTCCTGGTGGGAAGATAAGATGCATGTGATGAGGGAGATAAAATGTGGAAAAGTGGAAAACTTACATTGGACGTCATATCATTTTGTGAATTATAAATGTTAGCGACAGAAATGAAGGTCAGCTGAATCTAACCACAAATTCAACATCTGAGGATGATGTGGATTTTAACCCTAGCATAATATCTTGAAGGCAGTAAAAATGGAATCAAGTAAACAATTTAATAAATCTCCATGATAATCATTTCAATCATGCTGTGACAACGTCTCAAAATATAAAATTTCTCATATTTCTCATTATAAATTGACATTTCCAAGACCACATGAGTACTTGCTTAAAACCCCTTTAGCGTTTGCATGTTTGAAGAACCATTCAATCCTCAAAGAAAATTAATGAATGCCTTGTGGTTTTACTATTTCTCAAGAGAGATGACAGGGATGCATAGTAGAGAGATGAAGCAACATCTCTTAAGATCCTGTACCACCCGTTACCGCCCACCCTGCTCAATCCTGTACCACCCGTTACCGCCCACCCTGCTCAATCCTGAACCACCCATAGTCGCCCACCCCACGTGGCTCTAACAACTGATTTTTTTTCTACAAATTACATAATCCTTACAGGACTGGGGAATGAGACACGTGAATGACTTACAGGACCCTAAGAGTTAACATACAAACCTTGAGGCGCTCACGCTTGGTCTGCACAGAGAGCTTGTCCCCAGATCTGTCGGCACAGGCCTCCAGCCTCTCCCTGGAGGAGTTGAGCCAGTCCTGGAAGTCATGGGATGCGTCCTGGTACAGCTGGTGGTCCCGCACGGCGCCATCAAAGCGGTCCAGCACCTTCTTGGACTTCTCACAGATCTTGTCGTACTTGGCTTGCAGCTCTCCAACAAACTTGTTGACCTTGGCAGAGGGCGCAGCCTGCGAGAGGGAGCGAGCCTTGTCTGCCAGGTTCTCCAGGATGTGCTGCCTGGACAGGATGTCCTGGTGCACCACCTGAGGATGCAGAGAAAAATCTATGAACAGGTTTTGCTGTAACCTCCATTTTGACATAGCTACTGCATACTGCAAAATCTCCATGTCCAAGGCATTCATTAAAGCTCCATTTTTTCTATTGTCATTTCATGGTCTTTATAAATGTTTTCTTGATTAAAATAATAGAAAACCACACAGTATTCAGAAAATCTTCAATGAACCAGTTATGTTTCAAAGATATGTGTTCTGACACATAACATGGACTTTAATGAATGTTAACCATGCAGATATTACAACAAAGTTGAGCAGCCACTCCAAAATGATTCCCCTTTCTTAGACAAAGCACAATTTGTTCTTTTTCGTAAATGGGCTGCATAGTTTACAAACAAAACATGTACAGCACAGGGACGTAATATATATGTGTGTGTGTGTGTGTGTGTGTGTGTGCGCGTGCGTGCGTGCGTGCATGCGTGCGTGCGTGTGCGTGCGTGCGTGTGTGTGTGTCCAGACTTTACATTGAACAACTTATTCCACAAAGCATCATGATCAAGCAGCCAATCACAAGAGAGCACTGACCCTGTGGTTCTGGAGCTGGGCCTTCTTGTCCGGCAGTGTGGCTCTCAGTTCCGAGTCTTCCTTCAGCTTGACCTCAACGTCCAGCAGCCACTTCTGGAACTGGTGGAAGTTGTCGTCGTAGGAGGACCACTGCATCAGGTTGCCATCCAGTCTGCGCTGTGTCTCAGCCAGCTCATCACAGAGCTCGTCCCACTGCTCTCGCAAGGCTCTGTCGTGCAGCAGCAGTGTGAGCATAAGACGATTTGTTCTGATCCTGACTGGATGAGCTTGATTCCCAGAAACCTCACCCCTTGGAGAACTACCACCAGGATTAACGGCTCTGACCCCCTTCAGCATTCTTTCAACCAGCGGACTCATATGAACTCCCCTCCCAGATAAGTTTTATCTTGCAATATAGGCTGGCTGGCTAAATTAGGATTGAATATGTTTTTTCTAATGCATGTTGATTAAACAATCATTGCCTATCTTTTTAATTACTATTAAAGATATTTTGGTATTTGATGTCTGCTATTATCTTCTCTTGTCCTGTTCATCCTTGACAGCAAGCCAGATGAGTGAATGTTACAAGACAGCAGTGTGTTCCCCTAGACACCCTCTCAATTAAAGATAATTAGAGCCCTGTCTTGTAATATACTTCATAGTCCATGATGGGACAATTTTGGCAAGCAGTAGTTTAATAAGGGTAGTGTGGATGTAGTTCTGTGTTGTTAGGTCTTCAATGATTTGTCACAGAATACCCATAATAGCATTTTCCCTTTTAAAAAACTCGTTAAAAATTATTTCAGAAATTATACACTGTATAATTTCTGATTTAATTTTTAAAGAGTTTTTTTAACAAAAGTGATAATGTGAATAAAATCTGGGTATCAAAGACTTGAAAGGTTAAGTCCTCTGTCAGAGTATCAGTCCTTGGCTTACAAATGCACTCCGTGAGAATCTGACCTGATTTCCTGCCTGATGACATCACGTCCCTCAGCGGAGGTGGTGGGGTAGAGCTTCTCCCCACTGTCGGCGGTGTGGTGAATGCTGTTGGCGCCCTCCTCCTTCTCCACTGTCAGCTCCTGCACAGCAGACAGAGGGGCTTCAGTCTGACTACAGCCATTCGTGTACGATTTGTATGTAGGTTTTGTTTTCACTGACATATATTGCAGAGTTGTTGTTGTTTTTACAGATCAAAACACTAGGATCTGATTTACACCACTTGGCATGTTGAAATATAATAAGATCAATAATTTGCCTATGCAACAAATTACAACTATTTTAATTCTTTTTTAAATATACTTTGCAGTTATATATCATACAGAGCAATACACCTCTAATAACACTGAAGTCAAATTAATTTAGCCATGACAAAGGTAATAATTCTCACAACCATCCCTAACAATCCAAATACCATTCTCATGTGATATGGAAAAGTATCAATTCAAGCCATCAACCAACCTGGAGCTTGGCAATTTTGTCCTCCACATCCTGCCGATCACCAGCCAGGTTACTGCAGACCTGCAGGCGTCTCCTGAGCTTCTCCAGCCAGTCCCGGCAATGTCCCAGCTGTGTCTGGTAGGCGGCATGCTCCTCTGCGTAGTCCGTCCACTTGTTGATGCAGTCCTGCAGCCAGACAGAGATGAGTGATCACTGGGTTTATGATTTTTGCATTACATACTCTGTGAGCACTATGCCTGGAGACAAGAGATGCATGTGGCCTCCCCCAGTCTGGAATGAACCTGACGCAACGGACAGATGACTGGTGCCTCCAGGAAAGACCCTGCTCCTGGCAGGCAGACCAGCTTCAACTTTTAAATGTGGGTGCTGTGGTTTGCACTGCCACTCCCGCATTAGACTACTGAGTCACACTGGGTGGAACTGCCACTAGCACATTGGACTACTGAGTCACACTGGTTTGCACTGCCACTCCACACTGGACTACTGAGTCACACTGGTTTGCACTGCCACTCCACACTGGACTACTGAGTCACACTGGTTTGCACTGCCACTCCACACTGGACTACTGAGTCACACTGGTTTGCACTGCCACTCCACACTGGACTACTGAGTCACACTGGATGGAACTGCCACTCCACACTGGACTACTGAGTCACACTGGTTTGCACTGCCACTCCACACTGGACTACTGAGTCACACTGGTTTGCACTGCCACTCCACACTGGACTACTGAGTCACACTGGTTTGCTCTGCCACTCCACATTGGACTACTGAGTCACACTGGTTTGCACTGCCACTCCACACTGGACTACTGAGTCACACTGGTTTGCTCTGCCACTCCACACTGGACTACTGAGTCACACTGGTTTGCACTGCCACTCCACACTGGACTACTGAGTCACACTGGTTTGCACTGCCACTCCACACTGGACTACTGAGTCACACTGGTTTGCACTGCCACTCCACACTGGACTACTGAGTCACACTGGATGGAACTGCCACCCAGGGGCACAGATCCATGCTCCTTTAAGACAGATGGATGCCTACACACTGTGTGCTTAGTAACATTGTGTATGGTATCCACTCTGAAAGTGTTGAAAAGCCAAACTAGAGATATTCTTAAGAAAAATGCACATGAATTTGTCCACCCCTATCATACAGAGGCAATGACACTTTTGATTCTGTGGATCTGTGTGATCCACTGCCTGTGCTTCAAGCATGATGGAATAAGAGTCTCCAAGAGTTACCGAGTTTGAAAGAAGATAACAGAAGAAATAAGTATCCATTTATTCAGAGCTGCAGGCATAGCTGATGAAGACTTTTTGCTGGCTGAAGCCAAACAGAAATGCTGTCTTCTATACCAATGGGAACCAGCTGAAAGAGTTCAGCACAATCAACAGCTGCCATATTTTCTAATCCCTCAAAACATTAATTTCACAATATCAACTTCTTAGTAAATTGTAATACTGTTTTGCTCTCTCAATAAGTTGTCAACAACATAAAAATACCAGCAGATGAAAACAAAAGCACAATTACAGTCTTTCTCTTGGAACCCAGATATCAGCACTTCCACAGCAATGGTAGATACCTCAAATGACAATTGTGACCCTGCACCAGACAAAACGCTTAAGTCGGCAAAACAGTTTTTGAGCAAACACTAAGAAAAGGCATCAGAGTATAATGTTACTGTAAAAAATTCAAGATTTTCTCTATGAACATGCTAGTTTTTTTTCTGGAATAGGCATGAATAAATAAATGATATTGTGGTTGAAATACATCCTTTTGTCATTTTTCTGTCTTTAGCCTAGTTCCCTCATGCACAGTCACAATTGTCCACATCTCCTCACTGATGCAGGGAGAAGGAGACAGCAGCACCAACACTACGACACTTACCTTGATGGTGGACTTGAGTCCCTCGTACTTGGCACCCAGCTGTGTGGTGTAGTGGACCAGGCGTGTGTCCGTCCCCTGGAGCTGTCCTGCCATGGCCTGCAGCTCCTCAAACTGCTCCCGCTTCGCCAGCACTGTCTCACACATGGCCTAAAGGAATATAAAAACATATTTAAACACAAAGAGTTACCTAAAACATTGGTAGTTGTGAACTAGAAAATATCCAACTAAGTCTTGTCAGCATTAAATTTTTCATAATTTGCAAACATTCTGTAGTAGGGTGCACTTCAGCATCAACACAATTCAATCTAGCAACTTCAACAGCCTTCATTCTTCAATCTCAATGGATCCAGTACTATTTGCTACAGAATCCACTGCAATCCAATTATAAATGCAAGTTACACTTCATACCCTATCAAATGTACAGCTGGTTAAAATTTCACAGACAAGCATAACTATTTCAAATGATAAAATACAGACTAAAATTTACACCAAGTCCCTTCATAATCCTCACCTTGAACTTCTCCACCTGGGCTTGCTTTTCCTTCAGGTTGGGCTTGAGTTCCACACCACGGACTTCATTCTCCATGTCACGCAGCCATCGGTTCAGGTCCTCACAGGTGCCATCGTATGTCTCCAGCCCTTTCAGTGCCTGCAGCAGTCCCTGTTTGGTGGAGTCCAGGCGCTGCATCAGACCCTCCCAATCAGAGGTCAGTGAGTCAAGGTCACGGCGGATGTTGACCTGACCTGGAGGCGCAGTCTGTGGAAGTGTCTTCTGGGCAAGCACGTGCACCGCCTGCACCTTCTGCTCACCCTGTCTGATGCTACCTATCAGCTCCTGAAAAAAAAGAAGTTTATAATTAATGATTTGATATGTGAGGTGGTTTTTTATTGGGTGTGTGTGTGTGTGTGTGTGTGTGTGTGTGTGTGTGTGTGTGTGTGTGTGTGTGTGTGTGTGTGTGTGTGTGAGTGTGTGTGTGTGTGTGAGTGTGTGTTTGTGCGTGCGTGCATGCGTGTGTGTGCGTGAATGCGTGTAAGCACATGTGTGCATGCACGCGTGTGATTGTGTGTATGTGTGTGTGAATTCCTTCATGCAACATAATATCATATCAATTATCTGTATGATTTTACTGATACCTTTTTTTACTGTTCTTTTTCTTATTTTTCTTAGCATAGACTGGCATACACGAGCTAAAACAAGCAAAAACCCAAAAGCTCTAACTCTGAGCTGAATATAATTTTCATTTAATTATGTACATCGAGGTTAGATTATTATGTATACAAAGGAAGAGGGTAAAGGCTAAAAAAGGATGAACCAGATGCAGAGATGGAGGAGGAGGAGGAGGAGGAGGAGGAGGAGGAGGAGGAGGAGGAGGAGGAGGAGGAGGGGAGGAGGAGGAGGAGGAGGAGGAGGAGGAGGAGGAGGAGGAGGAGGAGGAGGAGGAGGAGGAGGAGGAGGAGGAGGAGGAGGAGGAGGAGGAGGAGGGGGAGGAGGAGGAAGAGGAGGTCGGAAGGAGGAGGAGGAGGAGGAGGAGGAGGAGGAGGAGGAGGAGGAGGAGGAGGAGGAGGAGGAGGAGGAGGAGGAGGAGGTAGAGGAGGAGGAGGAAGAGGAGGAGGAGGAGGAGGAGGAGGAGGAGGAGGAGGAGGAGGAGGAGGAGGAGGAGGAGGAGGAGGAGGTAGAGGAGGAGGAGGAGGAGGAGGAGGAGGAGGAGGAGGAGGAGGAGGAGGAGGAGGAGGAGGAGGAGGAGGAGGAGGAGGAGGAGGAGGAGGAGGAGGAGGAGGAGGAGGAGGAGAAGAAGAAGAAGAAGAAGAAGAAGAAGAAGAAGAAGAAGAAGAAGAAGACCAAAGTCAGGAAGATATTGAGCAAGTAAGTCACAACACAAAGTAAATTGGGAAAATAGGAATTCATTGAGTGAGGACAAGGGGGAGAAGAATGCCACTCTAGCGCTAAATGCCCCACACTTACCTCCAACCTCTCCAGTCTATTTTGCAGGGCCTGGCGGTCGCCTGCCACCTCAGCACACACTGTGATGCGGTCCTGGGTGGCTGCCATCCAGTCCTGGCACTGCTGCATGGCATCCACATAGCTCTGGTGCTGGTCCACGCAGTCCTCAGACTTCTTCACCTGGGCCTGAGGCAGCAAGACAATATCAATAGTGGAACATCCAGGTGAGTTGTTATTGTCTGAGTGTTCCCTGTAAGGCAATGTGCTTTTGATCTTTTTTTTCATCCTGTTTTCTCTTCTTACTATAAGAGAAACTTTATCTTAAAGGGGAAAACATTTACATATTGAAAGAAAATTCAGTAGAGTAATATGACGTCTCCAGAAGACATGGCAGTGGAGAGCGTGCCATGACAGAAATTCAAGAAGAGTTCTTTTGGTTAGATGATGTTGAATGACCGAGGATATACCAGTGGAAGACTATGAACAATGATACTACTCACTGTCGTGTTAGCAGTGGCATAAATCACGAAACTACAAACTCAGCTCCACCTAGCTTTGGAAGCTGCTCACCTTGACGGAGTTGCAGAGGGTGTTGTACTTGTTGTTGAGCTGCTTCAGCTTGTTCTGGACCTGGCTAGAGGAGAGGGCCATGCCCTTGTCACTGATGCTGTCCATCATTGTCTGGTGGGAGAGGATATCCTGGCACCGGGTCTGGAGAGGAAACATCAGGGTTCAAGTCAACAGAGAGAACAAGCCTCTGATAGGAAGAGCAGGGGGCAGAACGAGAGAGGAGACATACAACTTTTGTAATGCTGATTCACTGTGTAGCAAACTGTATCATCCAGGTCTCAGGATGGTCTGCAACAGGGCCTAAGAATCCAGGAAGATTATTGCTGAGCAATACTAGTTAAACTATTTAGTTTCAAAAGAACCACACCTTTAAAATGCAACAGATCATGAAAAACCATAGGCAGACTAGTAAGCTGAAGTATTTTTTCCAACAGGTAGCCTACACAAAAATTATTGTTACTTGTAGAATACAGTGCATGTTGAATCGTATAAATCATCATAGCTTACCCTTTCACCATTGCATTCCACTTACGGACAATATTTCCATCAAGCAACAGTTTTACAAAACAGCTATTGACACACACACTATATGCACAATACCTGGAAACCAATGCACCACCAGACAAGCCCATGAAATCTCTATTTATCATGTAGTTGGGTCTGGAGATGCCCAAGATGACCTGGCAACCAGTTTCTTCTACATCTCTCTGTTCTCTGACACTCTCTGGGCTTAATGTCTGTCCATTCTGGGGTGTTATCCTTCCATCTCTTTCTCTGCCTGCCTCCCCTTCTCACATTTTGCACTGTGCCTTGCAGGATTGTCTCGGCATGTCCTCCTGAATGTGACATGTTTCCATACCACTTCAGTTTACCCTATGAAATAGCGCATTCTAATTCCCACTCACTACATGTACAACATAGACTTTTCCAAAGACCAGTACATCCCCAAAAGATTCTGTACCCACCTTGTTGAGCTGCAGTGCCCATATAACATCAAATTATGTTTCTTTCAAATAGCACATCCTGATTCACACACTCTCTGCAATGCAATTTTCCCAAAAGACCAGCACATCCTCTGAAGACCCTGTTCCCACCTTGTCGAGCTGCAGTGCCCATATGGCATTAAACTGTGATTCTTTCAAACAGCACATCCTAATTCACACACTCTTCACAATACAGCTTTTCCAAAAGACCAGCACATCTTCTGAAGACCCTGTTCCCACCTTGTCGTGCTGCAGTGCTGCCTTCTTCTCCTGCAGTGTGGACTTGAGCTCTGGCTCCCGGGACACCTGCGAGTCCATCTCTGCCACCCACTTGGCCAGCTGCTCAAAGTTCTCATCGAAGGTGGACCACTGCATGGCACTGCTGTCAAGCTGCCGCTTGGACTCATTGAGGCTGTCATTGAAGCTCTCCCAGGCATCACGCAGTGCCCGGAGCTCAAGGCGGATCCCCTCACGGCCCTCATTGGAGGTGGTGGGGTAGAGACGCTCCCCAGCCTCCAGTACTGAGTTGAAGAGAGCCAGCCCCTGCTCCTTGCTGGCCAGCAAGTTCTGTCATGGCAAGGAACAGAATGGTCATGAGTGAGGATGGGAATAATGGCATTGGAACAGCACACAAGAGAAAGAGAGTAAGGCTGGTAGTTGAGTTTCTATCAAAGCAAATAAAAGAGAAACGATGGAGGATGAGAATGCTATTGGATATGTGATCAGAGAATGGTGGGGAGCAATAAGGTAGAAAGATGTGGATTCATATGAAGTGAACAACAATTTACAAGTAAAACTGGTGGATATTGATAATGCACTTTTACTGCATTGCCACTAATGTGTGAGACTGTTCAAAATGAAATTGTAAGTTGCACTGCAGGTAAAATGCTCTTGTGATATGTAAAGACTAACAAAATGAGATGTATAAGACTGAAAGTGCAGGTTCTTTTTCGGTTTTCTTTTCTTGACTTATTTAAAATCTTGATGCCAGACAGACCTGAGCTATGGAGACCTTCATCTTGAGGGAGTCTTCATCCACGGCCAGATCTGAGCACTGCTCCAGCTGCTGGGTGGCAGAGGTCAGCCACTCGGAGAACTGGCGGTGCTTGGCCATGTAGCTCTCGTGGTCATCAATGTTCTTCTCACACTGCTCCAGCTGCTCCTGCAGAGGCCACAGCAACACAAGTGTAATAAGGGAGCAGCGGCACACTCCTGAACTCCAGTTGTTTCCCTGGAGGCCAGGCAAAGCAGATGGTGCATGGGCACCCTTACAGCAGTTATGCACGTTTGAAAGAACAACTGCACTACCTCTAGCAAAGCAAAATGCTACACCAGTACATGACTAGGTCCTTGCAAATGAGGTTGCAAAAAGACCTACAGAAAAACATATCAACTACAGCATTCCAAGTTAATGACTGCCAAGCTAATTTCAATCATTCCACCTAGTCCTAATGACCTGTCATAAAACATCAAGTGAAATGAAACCGTTTGCACTAAGACTGCAACATTAGAAATCAAGGTGAAGGGATGTAATGATCCCTCATGAACTATTCAGAAAGTCTTCCAGAAAGGGACATTTTCATTTTTTAAGAGGCATGTCATCCATTTGGAAAAGGTACACTCTTTAAAGAAGCAAGTTAAAAATGAATAAGTAGTCATGTCACTTATCTTTGCTCATAACTGTTAGCCACACAGAAAACACAACTAACTCAGCTTCCATGTATGGTGAACTACACAAAAGGCACTGAATTCTTGCTCATCATCAGCTTAAGCACACTATAAACAATAGCCAGTACTATCACAAGGAGACATTGACATGATGTTCTTTGGCAAAAGCTTAAATTCTGGTAACAAATAATAAGAAATTCATTTGTATGCTTGTAATAACTGCTGTTACAACTTTTCCTACAGAAACACATTAAGACATTTCTAATACAACTCTTCTCAGAGACAAGCACATTCTACAACACAATGCAGCACGACTCCTTTCTCTACTAACCCTGGTTGCAGTGGCAAGAGTCTGGTATCTGTTGAAGAGCTGTCCTGCATAGGATGCCGTTCGATTGTCACCAGTGGATCTGGAAATCTGCTGGGCGCTGTCACGGAGCCCCTCGAAGTTGGGTCGGTGGTGCTGGATGTCAGCCTCCAGGCTCTGGAAGAGATGGAGCTGTTCCTGCTTGGTGGCCAGGTCTGGCTTGGGGACTGCCTCCATCCTGACCTGGGCCTCCGTGTCCTTCAGCCACTGGTTCAGCTTCTCGTACCGCTCATCATGGGCCTGCCATTGGTCCAGAGAGCCTCCCAGCTTCTCCTGTAGATGGGTATTAAGAAAACATTGATTGTACATAATGTGATGGATGTCATCAAGCAAATCTCTGAATAAACAGAGATCCTAGAGCAATCTAAAACATTTTCCAGCTTTTGAAATAAAAGCAAGGTGCCCAGAAAACCAGAATAAGACATGTGATCTAGTGATGTCACTCGATCAGGGAATTCCCACATGCACAAAGTATTGCTTTTGGTTGAGTTTTCCCCCTTTTCTAATGAATAAAGTCGACAAATCAGTTATACTTATCATGCAGGAAGGCGTTCATTATATATCTTTCCACATTGGTAACTTCTCATGATATAGCATGATTGTATACTATCCCACTTATCATTTTGCCTTGCACTGACATGCACACACAATTTTCCACAGAACAACCACACATATGCAAAACTACTTAATACTTCATTTTTCCCTTCTGCAAAAAAGTGTCCATCCAACACCATCCTCTTCCACACCTGGTCCAAGTACCCACCTGAGTCTGCCCCATCTGTGTGGTAAGAGTGTTCCAGTCACGCTCGATGGCCTGACGCTGAGTGTCCATCTCAGCCTGGCGAGACCGGGGCAGGATCTGCCTGAGTGTGTTGAGCTTGGCAAGAGCTGCCTCCTTCAGGTGCTGTCCCTCTGCCATGGCGTCCTGCATCTCCTTCACCGTGGACAGCTTTGCCTCCACGCTGTATCGGTCCCCAGCAATGTCTCCACACCAGGCCATCTGGTGGCAGACACACAGTCTAATTAAAGTAATGGTTTCATTTACATTTAGATTAATAGCAATGTCTGTGTCTCTCCCAGTTTTGCCCCCATGCTATGGCATAATTTGAAAGAGGGGAAGAATGTTAAATATAAACACTGTAATGATGTACATGAGAAAATACAATTTAAAATATTCCTTCTCATCATCACCAAAATGTGTGGCCTTGCAGAAAAAAGAATGAAAGAAAGAAAAGAGCGTAATTATTTAGTGAGATTCCTCCCTAATAAAAAACTGAATGTTAAATCATAAAAGAATCATAGTTCTCTGAACATGGATATCAAACCACATGAACTACAGCATCCCATGCATCAATACTTAGATCCCTGCTTCACCACACAACAGCAAAGGTGAGTCTACACACCTTCTCCTTGGCAGAGGCCAACCAGCGCTGCTGCTGCTGCTGGGCAGTCTGGCAGTTCTGCTCCAGGGCGGTTGCCATGGCATCCTGCAGTCTCTGGGCACGGCCCAAGTAGGTGTCCAGCTTGTGCATGAGTGCACTGCCATCCTTGCACAGACTGGCTGTCTCTGCCGAGGGGTACTTGCTCTGCAGTGCTGTGGTCTTGTCTTTGATGGCCAGAATCTTCTTCTGGTGGGAGGCCAACTGCTCCTGCAGATTCTGGGGATGAAAAATTATGGTGAGGGTGAGGACTTTCATGACCATCATGATTACAAGTATTGTGAAAACAATATTATTCATATTCATTTTCATAAAACAAGAATAAGACTGAAATATGTTTGGGAAATTTCAGTCTATATTAATACTGAGCAGTACAAAATGTTTGTAATAATGGCAGTGACTCCTGACAGTTGGTCAGGATGATACGGAAATCAAAATCCTCAGTACTCAATAAAGAGGATATTAGGAGAAAGTAAAGCAGGCTGCAGTAACAGAGTATTCTTCCAAGCACTACACATACATGTTCTTGGGACAACAGCGAAAGTGAATACCTATCAATGCATAGTAAAACCATCACACTCTCCTTAAAAAAAAAGTCCTAAGCTGTAGTCTAACAACTTTGCAAAGGTTATGAATGGCAAGATCTCAGAATCTCCTTCAGATACAGCACTGCTGTCACAGGTATTTCTCGAGACAAGACAATACACATACCATCCCAATGATCTTGTCCAATGACTTTCAAGCATCCTCACCTTGGCCATCTGCAGGCGCTCCAGGATTTCCTCGTCAGTTCCGGTGATGTCGTCACACTTAGCCAGCTGGTCTTTGATATTGTTAATGAAGTCAGTCTCTTCAGTGATGGCAGCCTGGAGGTTCTTCTGCTCATCAGAGAAGTTGGACATGACAGCCTCCAGCTGGTTGGCCAGCTTGCCGGCCCGGGCAAACTGCTCCTTGATCTCTGTCTGCGCCTGGCGCAGCACTGGGATGTCCTTGCCTCCATTCAGCTCCTGCAGGTCCTTCATTTTCTGCTCCACCTCTTTGAACACCTCCACAAAGTACGGGCACTCCTCCTGCAAGGGCAGGAAAAGCAAGGGGTGAAGATTTGTGGGAACATTATTTGCCATTTCTTGTGCAAAGGTTTTTTTCTCGGGGGGGGGGGGGGGGGGGAGACATTTTTTAAAACTGTTATCTGAAACATTTTTTCCTAAAAGAACAGATCTAACCACGAGGCAAGTTCAAATGGTCATCAAGTTGGTATTTAAGTTTAATCAGTAATTCAAGAGATAGCATTTTCCTTTCATCCTTTACAAGAATTTTAAAAAATCATATCCTATGATCAAGGTACACACCTCTTCCAACAAACATGCATCAGGTAGGCATCATTTCATGAGGAAACTGCATGCTCACCTTGTACTTGAGGAGGCGAGACTCCACAGTGACGGCATCGTCAAAGTTGCGGATGCTGTCATCCAGCTTCTGCACCATGGCCGTGACCCAGGCCGCCACCTCCTCCCTGCCTGTCTGCACCTGGTCCCAGCAGTTCAGCTGTGCCTCCAGGTTTTCGCGGTGCTCCTCTATGGTCTGCAAGCACAGAGGGACCAATGTCAACATGATTATGTAAAAGATTTATCCCCCAATCCAAAAGAATTCCCATGAGAAACTCCACTGTAGTAGGTTTTGTAGGGTCTATACATCTATAAATGATCATATGAATAAAAGTGAAATACAAGTGCTCTAATGATAGCAAAATGGTATCTTATTTTCTGAAATATACACATACAATATACATTCATGTGATAAAAATCTGTGAGAAAAACTCCTTGATTGGAAACAAAGTTACAAGAAAAAAATCGTTTGAAATAAAACATGCTTGACAAAGCCTCCTAAAACATAAGTGAGCTCAGAGTATTCTATTTGGCAAAGAACGGGAGAAAGGGCTTCGTAAAATACATTCTAGTCCACTAGGGACTTTGCCTGCCAGCGAAAGTTTCTAGAACATTTCACATCACGTGATGGAACTAATCCATCTGGAATATTGATAAGGAATATTGATAAGGTCACACGAGAGAGCCTTGTGGGATAGCACTTTGCTCCCTGACATACGCCGTTAAAGTAGTTTTAAGACTATTTTGCACAAAACTCTTAAATTACGCTTGCTGAAGCAATAAACAAGTGTTTATTCGATACAATAAAATGTTTGTGTGGAAATGGAAAGAAGTTTTGACATCTAAATGATTTCTGTAAAAAGTGGAAAAAATAGTATCCAGAATGAGCTATATTTGGCGCAATGCTGTAATGCAAAGGGTCAAGTGTATTACACATTCATTGTGAACTACGACAGAGTCACTAACTGACTCTGGTTCACAGAATATGTAAAATATTGACAGCATTTCCTGTGACTTTGAAGGGCCTTAATAACACATGGCTCCTCAAACATGACACAAGAGCAGAAAAACTCACAGAGTTGGCAGTCTCCCATCGGTGGTTGATCTTGTCCAGGTCCTGCTCCAGAGCCTGCATGTCAAAGTTGGGCACCTTGCGCAGCTCCTGCAGCAGCTGCAGCCCCTTGTTGTTCATGTGGTCCAGCTGCGTCTGGTTGGCATGCAGGTCAAACTCTGCATTCTGCAGAAAATGAGTTGGGAGATATGGTCAGTCAAAGAAATGATTCTTGCTCCACATTCAATTCCATATATCGCCTTTGAAAGTGAGAGACTTCATCCATGCCTATAGAGCTAAATTTAAATAATGAGAAAAGAAGGTTATGGAGTAACAACTATCTCAAGCAACACTGCTTTCAAGAATAAAACCTTGAATACAATTATCTGTTTTAACCCATAGGAGTTAGACATCAAATTTACATGAGAAAGAATGAAAATAAAATAGAAGTTCAAAAATAAAGTGCAAGTTTCCATGCCATAATTTACAGTAATCAAAGCCAGATTCCAGCCCAAAGTGCTACCCTGCCCTCCCATCTCACCTTGTGCTGGTCCAGTGCCTTCTTAACTTCCACCGGGCTGGCGAAGGCCATGGCTTGCTGGATGTTGGGCTCTCCGTCATCTAAAACCCGGGCCACAGCCTGCTTAGCATCGGCGTACTGCTGCCACTGGGACAGCACTCCTGCCAGGAACTGGTGCTTCTCTCCCAGCAGGGACTGCACCCTCTCCCAGGCTGCATTGACTGCTGCCAGTTGTGTCTGCACGGCGCCTGCCTGGGACGTGTCGCTCTGCATGATCTGCCGCCCCAGCTCACGCAGCTGCTCATATTCAGGGTTGTTGCTGTACATGTCGTCCCGGATGTCCTGTGACAGAGGTGGAGGAGATGACAAATAAAGTGTTAAAGAATTCTTATCAGGTATGAAATCAAATATGCCATGTAATTTTTTTCTAGTTCCATTATTGTGAAGTCAAAATAAGTAGTCACTGTTCGTTGCTACAATTTAGAACAATATGAAGTAACTGTAAGAATAGGATAATCATCCTTAGAGAAATCTTCCGTACCTCAACAGTGGAAGATGTTTAGAAATGTAACAGAGTAAAAAATTCAGACACTATGAAAATAAACCTCCATCCTCCTGCTTATCATCCTTCCAGGCTGAACATAAATGTCATATCTGAATGTCATTTAACTGTAACAATTCATTTCATGTAGAAAGGTACCAATGGAATGAAACAAGCACTTCAAACACATCATGCTATCTCCGCCTTTTAAAATGCCTTCAATCAGTCAGAATGGAATACTCTCTATCCCAGCACTCACCTCAATGAGGAATACTCTCTATCCCAGCACTCACCTCAATGAGGAATACTCTCTATCCCAGCACTCACCTCAATGAGAGCCAGCAGGTCCTTGACTCCCTGCAAGGTAGAGGCCGACACCTGGGCAGACTTGATGCTCTGTTCCACAGCAGCCAGCCTGCCCAGCAGTGCATCTTTTCTGGACATGAACTCCTCCCCAAGCTGCGACAGCTCCCCAAGATGCTCTTCCTTCTGCCTGGCAGAGCTGGCCACGCCGTCACACAGACCATCCAGAGTCTGCAGCTCTGTGCCAAAGTGCAGTGTGCGCTGGGTGGCGCGGTCCTTGATCACCATCTGGGCATCACCCATCAGGTCGTCCAGCGCCCTGGACTGCTTGTTCCACTCCTTCATGCCCTGGCGGAGCGCGTCCACCTGGGAAACCAGGAATGGCAAGTCAGTGGCTGGTGATGCCCTCTATGTGACATTAGTCTGCTGAAGGGTGTTTTGAGAGAAAATCTATGTGTATTGATTTATGCACTGGGAGTAGAAGAAAAAAGAGAATGACATGAGCAAAGTTGGCAGCAAAGAAACATGAAGGGTGAGAAAGAATGATGAATAAAAGTGGAGAGAAAGAAGGAAATAAAACATGTTACATCACTTTCAAGCTAAAATACAGTGCACAAGTGAGGGGTAAGGAATGGGATGGGCTGGACAGGACAGACCAAGACAATGAGACACATGAAGTAAAAAAAAAAATTAAAAGGTGTGCATGCAACAAACATAAAAAAATTACACTTGAATGATAAAATTTCAATCAGGATCATAGCAAAAACTTTTAGAGGAAGAAATCTCAATAAAATAAAGAAGCAAACCAAACAAAATTCTGCTTCCATCATCCACACCCACCTCCTTGTGGATGAGGGCCACCTCCTCTTCCTTCACATCTGGAGCCTGCAGTTGGGCCTGCAGTGTCTTCAGCTTGGCCTGGGCCTCCTTGTGGTCCTGGCTGTAGGCGCTCCACTTGGCGCACAGGTCCTCGCGATTCTTCAACAGGTCTTCCATGCGCATGTAGCCAGACAGCAGCTTGTCAAAGCGGTCTGACATCACCGCTGCTTCCTCCTCGCTGCAGCCTGCCATCAGCTCCTTGAATTCCTGCTGCAGTGCCTGGAACTCTGGCTCCTGCTGGCTGCACTCTCGCTTCAGAGCCTGGCAAAAAGAATTAGGGAGCCTGAGTTAAGTCTGTGTTCTATCGGATCTTTGGCAGACAGGGGTGGAGGTCACACTGCTTAACAACATGTCCTTGATGTACACAAACACTCAGGTACAAAATTCTGCTATTATTTGCTCATACAAATAATCTATATGCCCCTTGGCAAAAATTTCACTAAAGTGGAATGAATAGCACACATCTAGTTCTAAGCACACTGGAATAGATTGCTTAAACAATCCTCAGCAATTTCTTCAAAATTATTAAAGGAAACAACATCAATTCATTCCAACTTGAATCCAAGCATGTGGGGATTAAAAATAAAAAGTTTTACTGAAAACAACAATTTTTAGGATCTTACTACTGCTTTGCAGACCTGGGTACCCCAAATTTTGCCTCAGCGTACTCACTGGTTCAGATATGCGTATTTTTTTAAAACTGTGCGTATTTTTTGCGCGGACCGACAATTTCAAAAATGCAGCTTTTGATTTGCAAACAAAGAGGCAATGCAAGTGAAGAGTTATCTCCCCCTTGACCGCTGCATCCCGCAGCGCGCCTGAACTGATTTTGGCCTCTTTGCTCTATGTATTTTCACTTGGGAATCATTCTCGTTTATGAACACTGCTGCAGTTTCCCGAAATCTCATATTCTATGAGAGAGAGAGAGAGAGAGAGAGAAAGAGAGAGAGAGAGAGAGAGAGAGAGAGAGAGAGAGAGAGAGAGAGAGAGAGAGAGAGAGTGACAGAGAGAGAGAGAGAGAGAGAGAGAGAGAGAGAGAGAGAGAGAGAGAGAGAGAGAGAGAGAGACAGATAGAGAGAGAGAGAGACAGAGACTTAGAGAGAGAGAGAGACAGAGAGAGACAGAGAGAGAGAGACAGACAGAGAGAGAGACAGACAGAGAGACAGAGAGAGAGAGACAGAGACTTAGAGAGAGAGAGAGAGAGACAGAGAGAGACAGAGAGACAGACAGAGAGACAGAGAGACAGACAGAGAGAGACAGAGAGAGACAGAGAGAGACAGAGAGAGAGACAGAGACAGACAGAGAGACAGAGAGACAGAGAGAGAGAGAGACAGACAGAGAGAGAGAGACAGAGACTTAGAGAGACAGAGAGAGAGAGAGAGAGAGAGAGAGAGAGAGAGAGAGAGAGAGAGAGAGAGAGAGAGAGAGAGAGAGAGAGAGACAGACAGACAGACAGACAGAGAGACAGAGAGACAGAGAGAGAGAGAGAGAGAGAGAGAGAGACTTAGAGAGAGAGAGAGAGACAGAGAGAGAGAGAGAGACAGAGAGACAGAGAGAGAGGGAGAGAGAGAGAGAGAGAGAGACAGAGAGAGAGACAGAGACAGAGAGAGAGAGAGAGAGAGAGAGGGAGAGAGAAGTGAAACAGAGAGGCGGGCTCAGGTATCCTCCCTGCAAATGTTTTTTTAAGATTGCTTGACCCACTTCTTACCCCAGCATTCTGTAGCTAAACTAAACAGCCCTCTGGGAACACCATGCAGTCACAACAGTGTTGTCAACCCATATTACACAAATGTCCGATGAAGAGCTCTTGTCAAAACAAAACTCGAAGAGTGGGAGACTGCTTCCAGCAGCAGGAAAAGTAAATTGTGGATCAAAACTTCACGGGGGAAAAAAAACCCTTTTGATTTCACCATTGTCGTATTTTTCGATTTTACGATTGTCCTATTTTTCCACACAAGTCGTAGTAGTCGTATTTTCAATAGTTTGGCGTAAAAAATACGCCAAAATCGTATAGGTAAACAGGTCTGGCTTTGACTAAAACATTCCAAAGCCATCAGCACATACCCTGAGCTTGTTGATGGTTTCCTGAACTTCATCTGAGTAGATCTCGCTGCCCGAGTCCAGCTTGCGCTGCATCTTCTTCACCCATTTCTCCACCTCACCCAGGCGATTGTAGAAGTCGCGGCGGTGCTGCACTGCGTTGCTCAGAACTTGCTGTCGCTGTGCTACTGCCTCATTGACCTGTGTCCAAGCAGTCTTGACCCCCTCCTGCTTGGCCTTGAGCACAGCCAAGCCCTCCGGAGAGGTATGGGGCTGCACCTGGCCAAACTGCCGTTGCAGGGCATTCAGCTGTGGCTGGCAGCTGCGGATCTCCTCCTGTAGGGCCTGGTGGGAAATAAATTGTAGTTTTACAGAGATAGTAATGAGGTAAACATAATGATGGGAAGGATTTCCTAGTGTAGGGCCTGGTGGGAAATTGATTAACTGTAGAAGTAGTGAAGGTGGAGGTAAGGTAATGTGAATATGGTGATAGCATAATGATGATGATGATGATGACGATGAAGACGTTGACAATAACAATGAGGACAACAACTACAGTAATGATGAAAATGATCACTAATTATTGAAATAATCATTCTTAATATAACGATGATGTTCATACTAAGATTTTTCATTTTTGCAGGTTACACACTTGAATAAATTTGCTCTTTTTTTCTCACTTTTGCCCATACAGAGTTATGCAGTCTTCCATGCCAACAGGTTGTAGTTGTAACATTCCAAATCTTCTGATTTAAAAAAAATAAATAAATAACTACAATATCAAAAGTCTTATCCTACATTACAATAATGAAGTTTGCTTGACACTAAAAGGGCTGATACACAAACCCTCATTCAGCATCCTATTAAAATAATATTTTCTAAATGACAACATAATCATTTCTTGCATGACTCAATGAAGCATGTACACATCAACTCTCATTACCCCAAACGACACATATTCATAGCTACTTTGTCAAATATCTCTAGAATCACTGCAGATTCTTAACCACACATACAGAATTCCCAGGCAGACACCTCACTTCTCCCTACCTTGGCCAAAGCCAGCTCATGTTCCAACACCTGCACGTCCGTGGAGCTGAAGTTGGGTTCAGTGGCCAGGCGGGCGTGGAACTTGTCCATCGTCTCCTGAAAGTTGTCCAGCTCGGCGCAGTAGGCCTTCCAAGCACCATACATCTTGTCAATCTGGTGGGAGCGCTCCTCTGAGGATGTGAAGATGTTGCCCCAGCGCTTCTGTATGCTCTCAAGCTGTCGGGCCATGTCAGGTTGCTCCATGAGGTAGCCAGCCTCTGTGCTCATCTTCTCAAACACAGGCAGGTTCTCCTCACATTCTTGCAGGAAGGCCTACAAGATTCATCCCATGGAGGAATCAGCCCCCAGTCAGACAGACATAGGGTGAAAGGCATGAATGAAGGAATAAGAATGATTTACATGCAAATTAGAATAATGCTCTGTAGCATTCTGTGAAGTACACATTGATTCAAGTACTTTTCTTTTTGTGTTGTTGTTGCTGACTGAACACTGGTGTGCAAAATTTTTATAATTTTGAGAGAAAGGAAAAGACACCCTGTTCTAGCCTAGGGTGACTACATATCATTTCAATTGGAATGCCATACAAATTCTCATTGTAACCACCATAATTTCCTTACTTACTAAATCATTATGTCTATAACTCCCTTTTGAAGATGGCACAAAAGCCCTCATACAATTCCTACAGTCTTCATCCATTCTGAGGAAAACAAACAAGCACTCATACATCTAGTAAATCTTCAATGTCCTCATAGGTGACAGCAGCAATGCCCTCATGCCGACCCTACCTGGTGGAGGTCGTACAGGTCTCTGGCCTCCTCCAGGGAGGCACACTTGGGCAGCTCTGTGGCACAGTATTTCTCAGCCTTGACTATCCAGGGCATGAGCTGTTCCTGCAGGTTCTGGTAGCGCTGCCAGTGCTGCACGTTGCCAGACAGTGCCGTGCTGCGGTCCTTGGCACGCGAACACAGGCCCTCCCACTGGCGTCTCACGGTCATCAGCTTGGACTTGAGGGCGGCCGTCTCCCGTGAGCGGAAATTCTGGCTCAGGCCCTTGGCATCCTTTTCCAAGTTCTCAAGGGAGATGTGGTTCTCATAGACTTCTGAGGAAATGGTCTGGAAAAGAAGAGGTGTGGAATGTCTCAGGCAGTTCTTCAGTCCAAATGAAGAATGCATCTTTCTGCATCACCACCTTTTTGTCTATTTCCATTTATTTGAAGATGCTATTATAGCTAGATTCTCCTCAGAAAACAGGGTATCTGACTAGTATTCCCCATAGAATCAACCATATACATATAAAAATTGTCCACTCTGGTTATCCAAGGTTGCTTCAGCTGCTTCTTTGGTTCTAGTCACTCCTGCCTTATTATGAAATTTGAACCCTTCTGCTTCATCTCTCACATTCATATGACAAAAACCATCTCGTTTCTTTGCCTCAAATCATTTCTACCTCAAAATGAAATTTGAACACTTCTGATTCATCTTTCCCATTGATTTGACACAAAACACTCAAAAGCTACATCCATGATCATCCCAAATCCCCAGTCCAATATGCTACAACATCAAACTGCAACAGTAACCAGCTCACCTCGGCCTTCTTGAGCTGGTTCTCGGGAGTGTCAGACTTGTTCTCATAGACCTCATTGAGCTTCGCCTCCTTCTCGTTGAGCCAGTCACAGAAGCTGTTGAGACGCTTGTAGTATTCATTCCACTTGGCAATGGTGGCTTCAAGGTCGGCAAGTTTTGCATTGAGCCTTTTGGACACACTCTCCAGCCGCTTGTCAATGTCAGAGGCCTCGCCCTTCAGAGGACCCTGGCGCTCACGGCTTGCTCCCCCGGCCAGCAGCTTGTTGAGCCTCTGCACTTCAGCCAGGCTGCCCTTCAGCTTGTCCAGTGTGCCCTTCAACTCCTGCAGGATGACAGAACACAGGTGGGGTGTCAGTTTTTCTGGGAATTTGGAAATTGCTTCACTCTTTCATCAAGGATTCCACACCAATTTGTGATTTAACTATAAAACGAATTCCTTTTTAGTTGCAGGTTTCTAATACGTGCTGGTCAAATAATTCATACGGTGCAGCATTAAAAGCTGAACTTCATTACAGCAACCTTCACAAATCACATGAGGTTGGCACGTGGGTGCTGATGTACACACACACTTCCAATAACTCCATCATTTGTGATCTATAAGGGACTTTTTGTTGTTGAATCATTTAGTATTTCCATCAAAATGCCAAGATGATAAAATCATGCAAGCAAATTTACACAAGCATCAAAATATTTTCCACCTATGTGTTTGAGCACATGGAATTACGAAGTAAGGCTATATATCATATAGCAATGGCACGGCACATGGAATTACGAAGTAAGGCTATATATCATATAGCAATTGCATGGCACACAGATCACAATCCCTTCAGAACTGAGACTCCCTAAACACATAAACATACATTTATATCCTCCTTTTCAGAACAGAACAGGAGAGAAAAGAAAAATCACAATCCTAGCCAAGGTCGGGATGACACAGACACAAAGCACATCCTACCTGTTTGGATTGGAGGTCCTTCTGAGCAAGCTCACGGCCCGTGACTGCGGGAGGTTTCTCCAGCTCTGCCTCTGCCGTCTTGAGGTACTGCAGCAGCTGTGACTTCTCTCCCTCATACTTCTCCCAGTCCTGCACCACTTGCTGCAACATCAACCAGGCAGGCATTGCACTGATCAATGGGGCAAATTACTCCACAGAGCAGCGTTCCTGCATGAACTGCTTTGCAGAGGAATGTATCAACAACTGACAGAGCTGCACAGTTGAAATGCTGAAGACAGAGCAAGAAAATACCCTAGAAAGGTGAGGGCTGATTAAAGCATTTTACCAGGGATGTTCCACCATCAGGTACAGAGTCAGACCTTGCTTCAACAGGAAAATACATTGACATCTTGCAAAGACAGAGCAAACTGCTCTGAACATACAGGACAGCAGGAAGACAAAACACCTTGTATATACAAGTGCACAAAAACAAGAACTAGTACCTTGGGAATGCAGGGCACGTGACCTCTACAGGTGATGTGCACAGAACACTTGGCGAGATGCATGGCACCATGTACACACACAGGCAAATAAGAGGTGAACAGACGCCAGTCATTCCACCCAGTTCGAATGGCTTGCCCCGAAAGAGTGGAGGCACATGAAGCTCCCACTTCAGGTGCCAGGGACTCCTCTCACCTCAGCAGGAGGCATGACAAGACCACTTCCACCCACCTCTTCCTCCCCCTGAGCTGCTTAGAGCCTGGCACCTAATCAATATCCACAGCGATTCACAAGGCACCCACAGAGCCCCGACGGAATGTTTCCCCAGCACTAAAAGGGCCTGTAATTGACTCCAACCAGGTTGAAGGCTTAAAAAACACATTATTACCAGTAGCCTAATGGGTCCCTGACTTTTCTGTGTCATGCTAGGCATCGATGCCTGGAGCCTTGGAAAATGGTTAATTGATTTCTTAGGGTGGCCATGCCCCTTTGTTTGGTGAGAAAGCAGACTGCGGACACACTGGCAGTGTAACGGAGCAGCGTGGCTCTTTATGCCAGAATTCCTGTGGTCCATTCAGCACCAAGGCTGCTGTGAATGGCATGGCAGGTCCAGCATACAAACAACTGGCATACTTGATCACTATATCAACGCCCTCTTCAAATGACAGAACAGTGTTGAGAAACAATGGGGCGGGGGGGGGGGGGGGGGGGGGGGGCGGGGAGAGAGGGAGGAAGCAATTTATCACTGAGCAGTATGCTTGTTAAAAAATATATGTACATATTCAAATTCAAAATACTCCAATTAAGTACATGAAAAAATAAATCATGGGGTCATTACATACACATTCAAACTTAAACAGATCCTCATTGAAGGAAAATACAACTAATCTTCAAACTTTTGCTTGCAAAAATCTTTACCAACATGAAATCTTTAAAGGAAACTTCTCCTTGCCAATGAGCTTAGTGTTAGGAATCGTATTTTACTTCAATAAGGCAAATCTTAATCCCTGATAAGGACAATCCTTTAACTTCTAGAACTGAAATTTTGACAGTGGCACTGACCAGCAAACAGAAAAGCAGCCAGCCAGTTAGTCAAAGACAGACATACTTGCATACATGCATGTGAGCACACACACACACACACACACACACACACACACACACACACCACATGCACACAAAAAACACACACAAAGAGTAGGCAGATGTACATGCATCTCCAAACCTAGCCTTAGCCCATCCAATCGAACGGACCAATGACAGCTTGAAAGAACATGTTGTACAATATGTTCACACTGCCGAGAAGTGTGACTGGAAAGTATACCCCAACAATAAATGCAAGAATAACCACCACTACAACAAAATAGACAACATCTCATTAGATAAAACTGATCTGCCAAAACAACTTACAATGACTCCTCATACTCTTGTTATCAAAACCACTAGTTACACATCCACCGCAATGCACCAACCCTCCACACTATTAACCCTTGCCCTGATGTCATCATAATTGTGATTGTTTTGGCTGTCAGTGCCGATAACAACCCCCTACCACCACCACTCACACCACCATCCCATCCTCCCACTGCCCCCTCACACACACACCACCACCCCCTCACACACACCACCACCCCCGTCACCACACGTACACCCCAGCACCCCCAACAACTTGCCCCCGCCCCCCCCCCCCCCCCCCCCCCCCCCCCCCCCCCCCCCCCCCCCCACCCCCCCCCCCCCCCCCCCCCCCCCCCCCCCCCCCCCCCCCCCCACCCCCCCCACCCCCCACCATCACCACCTTTCAAGGACGAGACACCCATTCTTTTCTTTGGCAAATACCCTTCTATCTATCCAACAGAATACAGCTTAATATATGCCAGAAGTATTTACAAGTGAGTATAAGCCAAATCAGTGTCAGTTTTTAAAAAATCATAAAGCTGATTTTTTTCTCTCATTCAAAAAGCAAAACTAGCAGGCTTGGGTCACTGGGCATCATGGCATATGCCATGACCAGCAGGCCTGGTCCATTCTTGATCTCTAGGCATAAGTCTTCACTTCCAGGGTAAGGGTTAAAGATACCCGATCCTTAAAGCTCTTAGATTACCTTGAGCTTAGTGTGCTTGGCCTGGGCCAGCTCATTGGTGTCTTTCCATTTGCGGTCCAGGTCTTCCATGGAACGGAGCACAAAGTCAGGCGTCCCTTTCTCCTGCTTCAGCCTCTGTCCCCGCTCCAGGTCAGCCTGGATGCTGGCCTTCTCCGACTCCAGCTTGACCATGATGGACTGTGGAAAAGACTGTCTATTAACTTAGTCCTCCCCTTCCGACCAGGGGTGCTGTGGTTTCAGGCAACAGCTGAGTTCCGATAAGGATAGCAAGATCTGCTGCTTAGGACATAGCACAGAAATACAAACATACATACATAGACATGTACACATACCAAATGTGAGGACATGATGAACAATAGTGAAAATCAATGGAGAACTTAGAATTGCAGGGGGAGGAGCTTGTTCACAAATGTTTCAAATCAATGCAGCATTTGCATCGAAACCTTGACAACAGGAATGGAAATATTATTACTAGTTCATTTAGAGGAAGGCCATTTTCAAGTACAACTGGGTACATGTCTTTCTATAACAGTGTTTATGCTAGTAGTTCTGAAAAGTCAAGGACCTAGTTTATTGTGAATTCCTACTCCTCCTCTTCCTTCTTATTCCGCTTCTTCCCTTCTTCTTCTTCCCGTCTTCTTGCTGATATTTCTTTCCGCAGCTAACTAGAAAGCATTAAGGTGTTCTCTATGTAAGTTATCGTCAATATCAATCATTAAGTAAGGGATGTTATACTTGGCTCTGTTGATACAATTGTTAGATTGTTTGCCCTATGCATTACATGTATGATTTTACATTTGTTCTATTCAACAAGCTCTCCCTCAAGCAATGAACATGCACTAGACACATTGAACCTACAGGAATGCATTACCACAATACTCTACAGGATGCCTCTACAGGATTGGAAAAAAGGAATCATGAAAAGCACAAAGGACCCAAAGCCAACTGAAACATGCACTACATTGATGCAGCATTTATTTCATTCTCTATTTAAAAAAAGAGCATGAAAAAAATGAAGAGCTAAAAATGCCTGGCATGCATTAATAATGATGAAAGCCTAGAATAAAGAATGCAATAAACACAAAGAAAGCAGCATCAAAGAATGCAACTGCAAGTGAAAAGCAAAGCATTTTAGGAAGAGGTATCCAGCACACAGCTCCTACCTAAATCTAACTTGCAATGTCCCATACCACCGTTCTCCACCCCTTGCTGTCATTCCTATACTGCCTCCAGCTGCCAGGGATACAGTGAGCTCACTCTCACACTGTCATCATGGAAACTGCAGTTCTATATATATATATATATATAGAGAGAGATCATGTGGTGGTCTCGTGGTAGAATTGTCACACACTCAGCTCATGATCATTAAATTTACAACAATGAGTTTGATAAGAAACATTTATGACGGAGTTCATCCTGTCCTTGGCAGCTACGGGTGGTATGGGTATAGCAGTGAGGGTTGTAGAGTGGCGGTATGGGGCATTAGATTATAAAAACACTACACTCATCAAAACTGCATGGCAGTCAGAATGAATCTGCTCTACCTGCATTTATAAGCCACTTCTACCACTCCATAAGGCCATCTACACCCACACCATTTCCACTGTATTTGTTATAAATATTTCTCAGATTAGTGGGCAGTCAGCGAGAAAGTGCTTACTGCTAAAGTTTGTTAGTGTTTAAACCAGAACACCTCAACAAAGAAGAAATGATGATTTCAAAGAAGTCATGCATGAATAAATGCCCTTCAACACTATTATGAAAATGCACAAAGTTAATGTATAAGTTGAAAACAAATGCTAAACAAAATCTAAATGAAATAAACAAACACAACGAAACAAAAACAAACTAAGCTTGAAGTACACAGCTGTGACAAACTGTTGAATCATGAAAAACTTTTTTGGATAAGCAGAATAGATCATTACATTAAATAATGGAGTCAACAAAATTGACAGAAATCCATCTCATTCTTTGATTCAACATGTAAATAACATGTAAAAATACATACCACAATATTAAAATATTCAAGCGGAAGAAAAACAAAAAGCCTAAATTTTTCTGCACAAGCTGAACGTTATTTTGAATTTTGTCAACATTTGTCACAGCTGAGTAGCAGCAGCAGCAGCAGCAGCATCTAGTTGCCATGGAAACCACAGTCACTGCACCCAGGAGATGCCAACCTCCCCACAGGGGGGGACCAGGCACTCGCAATGGTCGGGTCAAAGTTCAGAGGTTATGACACTCAGGGAGCAGGTGCACACAGCCACACAGGTCATAGGGCAGGAGGAGGGACCTGCCAGCCTGGCCAGTGTAGCTGTCCTACCTCATGCTCTTGCAGGTAGACTCGAGCGTCCTCAAGGCTGTCAATGTTGGGCTGCTCCAACACCAGCTTCTGAGCATCATCCAGCCAAGTACGTCGTTTGTCCACAGTGTCGCGGTAGTCAAAGCTCTTGGCCAGAATGCCTGACTTGCCCTGGGTTTCCTCGATGCCTGGTGACAGCCCAGAGAAGCGAGCCAGGAGGGCCTTTAGCCGCTCGCGCTCTTTGGCGGCATCAGCATTAGTTGCATCTTTCAGCAGCTCCTCCAGGTTATCATTCAGCCACTTGGAATCCTTGGCAAATTTGTCCTTGTTGGCCTGCTCCTTCTGCAGATGTGCAGCCACAGAATAGAGTCAAGAGACTGTGTCAACAAGTACAAAAGCAATGGTTCATGATTCCTGAAATAGTTTCCATGCTGAGGTTGACATGAGATATATATCTAACTGCTGAAAAGTATGTTTCAGTCCTTTATTAAACTATCTTTTGGCTTGACTAAGTAAATGTCCAATAATGAATTTGTTAAAAACATTGTGGATTGAAAAAGGGTCATATGTCAATTTAATAATTTTACTGTTTCAAAAGTTGAAAAACTGTGTTTGTTGCAATTTAGAGCATAGCAAAATGTGTCAGACACGTTGCCTTTCGATGAGACATTTTCCTACAAACCTGGAACTTGGCAAGTTTCTCCTTGTACTCTTCACTGGTAAGGTCCTGTCTCTTCAGTTCATTCAGCAGGGTTTCCATTCCATTCATCCAACCTGCCAGTTCTCCCACTCTGAAAAGTAAGCACTAAAAACATTAGGAATGAGTCCATATCAAAATTAGTGCTCATGTGCCAACTTTAAGGTAAATATCCTAAACAGATGTTTCAAGGTAGACATTAAGAAAAACGTAACAGTCCACCAGGAGTCACAGTGCCACAGGGATAAAAAGAGAATTTGCAATATTTTTATGCCAGGGGGTCCAGCTGATGAGAGGGGCGTCAAGCAGATCCAGCTATATATATTCTCTTTATCATTTTTCTATGAAAGTCTAGCATCAAAACGCTTCAAAAGGGCACCCATGCATGTAGACATGCAGATTCACACACACAGACATACACACACACACATTCACAAGCAACAAACACATGCACACACACACACACACACACACACACACACACACACACACACACACACAAACACTAAAGAAAATGCAAAATCAACCAAAACCTGTCACCACAACCAACAGCACAGCTAGGTATTTCCCCTCCACGGCCCACCTGTTGTTGTAGTCCCTCCAGCGCTCTGGAAGCTGCTTCAGCTGCAGGTGGATGTGGTCGATCATCTTGCGGAGCTTCTCAAACTCATCCTCGTGGTCCTTGTGTCGGCGCTGCAGGGAGTGGTCGTCCTTGCTCTGCTTCAGCAGCTGCTGGCTCTGCTCCTTCATCTCCTCCAGCAGCTTCTCACAGTCTGCCATGAAGGGCCCCTCATGGAACAGTTGCTGCAAGGAAAACAAGTGGAGAAAATGTAGTATGACTAAAGCAAGGTGCAACATTCATCAGGCTGTAAGAGAGAGAAAACAGTGGGAATGAAGGTATAAGAGTAGACAAAATACTAGAAAAATATCAGGGAGAAGTAGAAGATGGAGATGCTAAGTCAAGGAACAGTGACAACAGAGTAAGAACAGGGGTACTGACTGATGTTCACAGTGAGGAAGCTGACAAGGAAATTGGTTCAAGTTGAAGAAGAGGAAGCTAGGGAGACCATAATAAGTAACAAGACTAACAGAAATGCTCTGAAATCATTTTACCTCTTATCATTATTTTAAGAAAATGCTTGTCCAACAGATCCTTTTCAACTGTAATTTACTGTATTTCCTATGGACTACAACTCAGAAAACAAAGAGGGTTTTTGCTGGAATCACAGTGCAGCACTCACTCTGTGTTTCTGCAGGGCCTCCTTGACATTCTCTCCCCTGGCAAACTGGTCCTGCTGCTGCTTGAGGGCCTTCTCTGCAGTCTCCATGTTGGCCTCAAATTTGTCCTCCACCGTCGCAAACTCCAGCTTCAGCAGGCGGAGAGGAGCCAGGCGCTGCACTTCCTGCAGCGACCAACATGCACAGTCACAGAAAATGCATGGAAATAGATGGGAGATATGCCAAGTCCAAGGATTCCTCTTTGGTTGTTTAGTACACACTTAACAACTTGCCTACCTAATTAAACAAAAAGATGCGAGAACCAGTACCGTACACCTGTAGTAATAAATCAACATCTGTCTGCTGTTACGGATTTGTTTACATAAACTTTCCTGCAAGGGCATTGCAAATATTGAGAAATTTTGAGAGAGAAAAAAATTCCATAATGAATTTTTCCATTTTCAGGATGGTCAATGATAATTTACAATGTTATGATCATCATGCAGCTTTACACAAACATCTGTGCAGGCACACACAAAACACACACACACACACACACACACACACACACACACACACACACATGTGTGTATGCATCCACACACACATGAATGAACACACACATGCATGCACACACACACACACACACACACACACACACATACACACACACACACAATTTTCCCTTGTTCCATGGACACTGACATTACTTGTCAAAACTTTGCCATGTTCCCCACCACCCACCTTCCATCTGTTCTGTATGTCTGTCATGCAGCTCTGCAGAGCGATCTTGTCCCTGTCATCCAGGGACTGAAGAATTTCTGCTCCAACATTGAGGTATTCCTGCAGCAGCCGCTGGTCAGCACGGTCAAAGAACATCTGGACAGAGTGACAACAAGAGACCAATTAAAAAAATATTTATTGGTTCATGTAAATTTTTATCAAACCCAACTCATTTTTCACAAGCTGTAAAACGCCTTTTCACATCGATGAAATATGTGTTTCAAGACTTAATGATATAGAAAAAAAACTATACAACAAAACAAAATAGTACATGTCTATAGATATATTATTACCTATGTGGATACTGAAGTCATTAATCATACATCAATATGATGCTTATTTATCAAATTAACACTCCCAGGAAACACTGTCATGATGTTTAAACAGACTGACATGATGAACTGGCTGCGGGCGGTTACCCACCTTGTGTTTCTTGATGAGACTCTCCACGTTGTCCTCCTTTTCCCCAAGAACGCCAGCTGCATTTTCCAGCCAGGAGTCCAGCTGTGCCTGCTTCTGCTGCAGTGTGCGCCACAGCTTGCTCATCCTCTCCAGCTCCTTCTCCCACTCCCTGGCATCGCTGGTCACATTCTGCACAACACAGAGCATGAACAGTCATAGACAGCACAAACATGCACAGTCTTGCTCGTGTGCATGCTGTGCCCATGCACACTCAGACACAGAGACACACACACACACACACACACACACACACACACACACACACACACACACACACACACACACACACACACACACAGACAAACACACACACACACACATACAAACACACACACACACACAGGCACACACACACAGACACATACACACACACACACAAACACACACACACACACACACACACACACACACAGACAAACACACACAGAGACAAACACACACACACACACACAGAGACAAACACAAACACACACACACACACACACACACACACACACACAGAGACAAACACACAGGCACACACACAAACACACACACTCACAGACACACACAAACACACACACACACACACACACACACACACACACACACACAGAGACAAACACACACACACAGACACACACACAGAGACAAAAACACACACACACACACATACACACACACACAGAGACACACACACACACACACACACACACACACACACACACACACACACACACACACACACACACACACACACAAACACATACACACTGCCCCTCTTCCTCACATACACATATGAAAACCTGTTCACATGAACACATAGTAGAAAATCTGATGCTTTTGAGTTCTGAGAATAACCACCTTACTTTCTATTTAAGTAAGCCACCACCTCACTCATTATTTCTGAATCAAATGAAAATGAAAATATTTCCTCATGACAATCTTTCCAAAATACAGATCACTAGCTCATGATTTAAGATTATTTTGATCAGCACTGGGTAACAGTTTTGTACAAATCCACTGAAATACCATCTGTGTTTTAAACATCTGAAATCAGCAAAGTACACGGTACAGATTGCTCACCTGGAATCTCTCGTTGATTTTCCTTATCAACTCATCGAGAGGTGCCATGTTCACATTGGAAAGTTTGTCCTTGGTGGTGACAACTTTCTGGTACACCTTGTTTTTGCTCTCCAAGATGGATTTTCTGTAGGTGAATTCACTGAAGAATGCCTGAAACCAAGAAAACAACTTTAATATACACATCATCCAAAGTCATATGAAGAATGCACTAACTCACACACGTAGACATAACGACAAGCAGTTGGGCAATGCCACAAAAATGTGAAAGCAATGGATTTTTTAATTTAATGAAAAACTGGAAAGAAGAAACAGAACAGCTAATTGCAAAAAGGACATACAGCATAAGGGGTGGGGGGGGGGGGGGGGGGGGGGTGGGGGGGGGAGGGGGGGGGGGAATAGGGGTTTGCCATCAAACAGCTGACCATATGTAACACTACCCATAATCAATAATGCTGCCTCCTCAAGCCAGGCAGAAACATTCTGCAATCTCTGCACTCCACTAGATTAGCTCTCTGGCTGATGAGGATTCCATGTTTCTCTATGGGGACAGAGGCAACAAATGCATATCCTATCCATAATCCTGCAGTCAAGCCATAGAAAAAAGCCCTAAATATCCCATAACTATGGTTTCCAGTTGGGAAGAAAATGTCCCGTGAGGTAAATTTTGAGTCAATCATGATATTCAAATGCAGATTTCATAAGCAATCAGCCGACTATTTCATTTTCTACAACCAATTACATCCATGCTACAAAAATCTTGTTTGGGCATTGCACAAATCACTTACTTAACTTAGCATTCTGCACTTCAGACTATCAAGCTAATTTCCCAGAGGACCAATATATCTTTTTTCAAGCCTCATTACATGAAGATACAAAATCCAGGACAACCAGTCTCTTCATCCAACCAGCCATCACTTTTTCCAGCACCGTAGAACACAACGGCAAACAATATCACAGGCAACAAACCATCTATCCTGTACCCATCTATGAAAGTGAATTACTCAACAAAATATCTTGGCAAATTCTCAATCTTCGATTTCCAGAATTTTAATATGGATTTCTTATTTAAGAGACTGACAATACATTTATCACCATATCTGACCCAGCCAGAGCCATCTGCCTGATGAAGCAACATGCTTCCCATCTGTCCCAGCACTTGGACAATTTTCTCATCATTGCTCCCCATCCACAGTACTCACTGCAAAGTTCTCCCTCTCCATTCCACCACCATCTATCTCTCCCTAACATACACAAACACACTTATTTGCATGCATACACATATGTTGTCATGACTGTGCACTCCATGCATACACACACACACACACATACATACACACAGACACACACACACACACATACATACACACAGACACACATGCGTGCACACACATATACATGCACGCACCTTGTGTGCCTCCAAACGGGCCTCAGTCTGCTCCCCAGTGCTGTCCAGCTTGTGGGACTTGAGCAGGGAATCGCCGCGGTCCAGCCACTCATGGAGCTCGGCAACGCCCACCTCCAGTGACTCCACATGGGACAGGATGGCCTTGATGTACTTGATGCGCTCAGGGATCTGCTTGCGCAGCTTGACGATCACCTCCTTCTGCACATTGAGCGTCTGCAGCATGGTGTTGACCACTTCCTGTGTGCTGTCCTTCACCAGGGACTGGGCAGTCTTGGTGGTTGTCTTGAAGTCATTCTCCACCAGGCCTATCTGGTTGTTTATCTCCTGGTGGTGGAAATGAATGACAAAAGTGATTTGCGAGTGTAAAGAGCAGAAGGTAGGATACATTATAACTGCATGAGAGTGACATTTTGATACGAAGAACTTGGAAACAAATTAGTTTTCTGCTCATTTCACATACTGGAATTGATCTAATGAAATATTTGCACTGAATATCACAAGAACAATACACAATGAAATTATGCACAGTGTTGAACAAAACTGAAATAACTTTTCACTGCACATCTGTCAAGATACTTGAAAAGTTTCAAGTAGTTGACATCAATGCAAAGATCCTCCTAACGGTTAAGCAGTTTTGCAGAAGAGCAAACACAGATTATTCCGCTACTGAGCATTGATGTCCTGGAAGATGATAACAAAGGCTACAAAGAGGAGGAGGAGGAGGAAGAGGAGGAGGAGGAGGAGGAGGAGGAGGAGGAGGAGGAGGAGGAGGAGGAGGAGGAGGAGGAGGAGGAGGAGGAGGAGGAGGAGGAGGAGGAGGAGGAGGAAGACTATTGCAAAACAGAGCATATGAGTCATTCCACTTACATCCAGTTCCTCCAGGTGTTTCTTGAGCTTGGCAAAGATGCAGGGCACCTCTCTCTCGTTCTCAGCCTGAGCAGCATCCAGCCATTTCTTGATGGCGTCCACACCCTGGACGTACTCCGAACGCTTCCGCCCAATCACCTCATGCTGCTGGAAGTTCTGGTAGCCCTCCAGCATCTCTGTGAAGCGCCGATTCAGCATCAGCAGAGTCTGCTTGATCTCTGCTGCAATGGGCTCCTGGGTCGTCTCAATCAGGAAGTTTCCAGATTCATTCAGCAGCTTGTGTTTCTCCTCATAGGGTCCTATCTCCTGGAAGAATGCCTGAAAGGGGGGGGGGGGGGGGGGGGAGGGAAAAAAGAGGAATGGGTTGTAAATAACAAAGGCTGCAATGACAAAGGCCTAAATCTGAAGAAAAAAAGCTCAGCATCTTGAATATTTCTGCACTGAAAGTTGGTGGAGTATCACAGAAGACCAACCGATAAAAAAAGAAAGAAAAATGTCCTTTACAATAAATAACCAAAATCAAAACCATCTCAAAAGAGAATGTTCATCATCAAACATTTCCCATTGCTTGTTACCAAGTCTTACAAAGGGGAGACAACTCATACACACTTCGGTACTTCGAACACTATTTCCTGAGGGGAACAAATGGGAAGAAAGACACAAAACAATCACCTGTTTTTCATCTGGAGACTTCTTCATGGTCTTTTCACCCTCTGCAATCCACACTGTGAGGACATCCACACAGGCGGAGAAGCGAGACCAGTTCTCTATGACCTCCTTCAGCATGGTTTGCATGCTGCGGAGCTCCACTGAGACCTTCTTCCAGCGAGCCGTCACTTCCTCCAGATAGCGGTCCATGGCTTGAACCTCTGCAGGGTCTGTTGAACCCAGATGGACAGATACCAGGTGTGCTTACCATGGCAACCACGAACTTAGTTTATCAAATGTGGACTTCTTTTACATCAATTTTTCAGCAGCAAATTAGAAGAGAATGGATGGGGGTAGGGGGGTGGGGGATGCAATAGACCTCCCTAGCACACAAGGGTAAGACATTTTTTAAGAGTAGAGAAAGTAAGAATCTTTTTATATATATTAACTTTTTACATGATGTTCAGTTCCTAGCAGACGCTAACAGGGGAGACCACCGTCCTAACTCGCAACACAAATGAAGTGACCTCCCTTCACCAAAATGGCCTCACATGCAGCGTACCTTCCCGCGTGCATTCTACTTGCTAAAGTAAGCTTAATATTGCCACTTCTGATGTTGTACAAGCGACTATAATGAATGTACATGATTGAAAGACACATCGGTTCAATCCATATATCATCCATTACTTCTTTTGTCCATATTGACTAGTTTTACTTGTTCTCTATAGATGCATCCCTCACCGAAGTGGGTTAATGGCCTTCTCTTTCTATGGTCCATAAAGATCATGATGCATGTACATTATTGATGTATCTGTTTGATCTGTACGTTATCTTGATGATTCGTCCTTTCTCCTCATACTTATCAGCCTTCGTTGTTTTCTTTCAGTTGTTTCAATCATTCGTTTGAGGACTCAATAAACCTGGACTCAACTAAATGCACACTTGTGTTATGATTCATCTATGATTGAAACAATGCCCGCCACGGCGGTCTACAGTGAAGGCGCTCTCGTCATCCCAGGGGTGCGACCCGAAGACGCGGGCACCTACCACTGTACCGCCACCAACGTGGCCGGCTCCGTCCTGCCCAGAGAGCACAGCATGCTGGATGGGGACCTGTACATTCCAAGAGTCAGGACCGAGGATGACGGCGTCTACAACGGCCAGGCGTCCAACCGCTACTGCACCACCATCATGCCCATCCGACTCGTCGTGGGAGCGCCGCCGCCCTTCAGTACCCGGGTATGATCCACCCCAGGCCGAGAGGGAGAGACAGGAGAGAGAGAAAGCAGCAGAGAAGGAGAGGCAAGAGCGACAAGAGAGGGAGAGACTTAAACAGTCTCAGCAGACTCAGCAATCTCAGCAGTCTCAGCAGATGCAGCAGACTCAGCAGACTCAGCAGCCTCAGCAGCCTCAGCAGATGCAGCAGTCTCAGCAGCCTCAGCAGTCTCAGCAGACTCAGCAGCCTCAGCAGACTCAGCAGCCTCAGCAGTCTCAGCAGACTCAGCAGCCTCAGCAGCCTCAGCAGTCTCAGCAGCCTCAGCAGTCTCAGCAGACTCAGCAGCCTCAGCAGTCTCAGCAGACTCAGCAGCCTCAGCAGCCTCAGCAGTCTCAGCAGCCTCAGCAGTCTCAGCAGCCTCAGCAGTCTCAGCAGCCTCAGCAGTCTCAGCAGTCTCAGCAGACTCAGCAGCCTCAGCAGTCTCAGCAGCCTCAGCAGTCTCAGCAGACTCAGCAGTCTCAGCAGTCTCAGCAGACTCAGCAGCCTCAGCAGTCTCAGCAGCCTCAGCAGTCTCAGCAGTCTCAGCAGACTCAGCAGTCTCAGCAGACTCAGCAGATGCAGCAGCCTCAGCAGACTCAGCAATCTCAGCAGTCTCAGCAGATGCAGCAGACTCAGCAGACTCAGCAGCCTCAGCAGCCTCAGCAGTCTCAGCAGCCTCAGCAGCCTCAGCAGTCTCAGCAGTCTCAGCAGTCTCAGCAGACTCAGCAGTCTCAGCAGTCCCCGCAGGCTCAGCAAATTAAGTAGCCCGAGTCATCATTCAGTGTCGCCCTCCTCTTAATAGGAGTCTGGAGAAATCCGGCACCATTTCTGGTGCTTTCATTCTCATCTCACGAATGTACGCACACCTTGAGTTGACCTTATCCCATGAGTGCATGAAACACTGCACCAGTAGCAGGTATGATCAATTTCATTGTAGGCTCTTCTGTCTGAATGTTAGCTCCGTTGCCGGAGTGTATCCACCCCTCCCACCCCAAACTTGCGAAAGTTTCCATGGAGCGGCAAGTGTTAACAGTATCTTCTGGAGTACGAGACTGAGCTCATGTACATGCGAACTTGCACTACACATCCAGTTGCATCGTGTTCTGGTGGGTTTTGAATTTTGTAGCATTTCCACTGGAGAATTTCATGCCAAATCCCAGTCACATTTGCCCTCACAATGCTTGACCCATTTTCAGTCTTTTGATTTTAAGTTACTTTAACCTCCAAAGACTTGGGGGGAGATACATGATGTTCAGTTCCTAGCAGACGCTAACAGGGGAGACCACCGTCCTAACTCGCAACACAAATGAAGTGACCTCCCTTCACCAAAATGGCCTCACATGCAGCGTACCTTCCCGCGTGCATTCTACTTGCTAAAGTAAGCTTAATATTGCCACTTCTGATGTTGTACAAGCGACTATAATGAATGTACATGATTGAAAGACACATCGGTTCAATCCATATATCATCCATTACTTCTTTTGTCCATATTGACTAGTTTTACTTGTTCTCTATAGATGCATCCCTCACCGAAGTGGGTTAATGGCCTTCTCTTTCTATGGTCCATAAAGATCATGATGCATGTACATTATTGATGTATCTGTTTGATCTGTACGTTATCTTGATGATTCGTCCTTTCTCCTCATACTTATCAGCCTTCGTTGTTTTCTTTCAGTTGTTTCAATCATTCGTTTGAGGACTCAATAAACCTGGACTCAACTAAATGCACACTTGTGTTATGATTCATCTAAGGACCAACACACTCATTTCGGTTTCACTGAAGTTTTTTGCCCTTGCCTTTCTCTCTTTTTTCTTGCTAGCCATTTTTTTCTATCTACTCCACGTATTTAGATATAGATCAGTGTCTACGCGAAGAAAACACAACGTAACCACGGTAACCACACACGGTGTGTGCGTGAATCACTGAATGAGTGCGAATGCACATGTCTGGGTTGAACATCTATAATACACTTCCTCCTCTGTGTGACTGTGTGAGTGTTAATTCAGCGTCTATGACATGCCAAAGGAAAGCAAAGCATGTCATAATAGGAGCTTCCTGAACCTATCCATCATGTTTAAAATATATGGTTGATTGTTCCTAGGCCGATAGCTTAGAAATGGATTTACATGCTTTACAAACACTCCGTCATTGCAATTCTCTAATGGCTCAGCTGGTAGAGCGTTCGACTCTTGGTCATGCATGACCAGGTTTGATTCTGCGCTGAAACTTTTTTTTTCTTCTCTTTTTTCGAGAGGTTGTGGTTTTGTTGTGTTTTTATGTGTGTTTTCCCCCTCTTTTCTCGAGAGGTTGCGGGTTCGAACCCAATCTTTTCTTAAATGCCAAAACCTGGAGGTTCAGCGCCAGCGGTTTTTATCCCTCCAGGTTTACTGGAGGTCCTACAGACTTTATCTGTCTGTGTGTGTGTCTGTCTGTCCCGACTTCACGGCTGATTTCTCAAAAACTACTGGGTGGATTTCCTTGACATTTTGCACACTAACTGGAAGTTAGGTCCGATTGAATGTATCAAGTTTTCAGAATCGAGGCTTGAAGAGAAAGTGGTTTTTTAAGGTCGTACACTCGAAAGTGCCTCCCCAAATACTCCATTCATAGAATGGCCAAATTGCGAAATCTGTGACGTCATCAACAACGTGACGTCATTTGCGAGTAGAATTTTGAGGATAATGGATTTTGAGAACATTTATTACATTCCGTGCTCTGATTATTCTTAATGAAGAAGATGTCTAGGGGTAAACGCACTGCTGCATGCAATATTCATTCACCTTTCTCGCTGTCAAGACTGGACAAGGCAACAGAGAAGATGGATGCAGAGGTCAAATACAAAAATGACTTTAATAACACTGGAAGTGATAGAACAATGATCAGTAAATCAACGTGCATGAATAATAATAAAAAAAACTTCTGTGTTCAAAATTCTAGTTGTTTTAGCCAGCCAGCCTTTTCTATAGTATCATGGTAAAAACTTATCTGAGTTCACTGTCCGTTCTGTGGAGGAATGATGAAAGGTGTCAGGGCGGCGTGACCCTGTGGTTGTCTGTGCTGAAGGGGGTCAGGGCAGTTGACCCCAATGGCTGCTCCTGAAGGGGGTTGTCTTGGAGGGTGGAGGGGGTGTCGATGGAGGCATTGGCGGGTCCTGCAGAGGGGGGGGGGGGGGGTTGAACTGGCCTCATGTCTCCTCTCATCCCGTGTCTGGTGGCGGGGTCAGGGTCATCTCCGCTTGGTTGCAGCTTGTGGGCGAGCGGCTGCCGGCATCTCCTCCATCCAGGGGGGCTGGAGGCGGTGTTGTAGGGGGGTGGGGAGGGACGCCATTCCCTGCCCTTGCCCCTCTAGGTCAGACTGGCCTTAATTGATACCATGTCGTATTCTTTCAGTGCTCCCGGGGAGAGGAGCAAACACACCACTGGCGCTAGCAGACTGCTGCCTGCATTTATATCTTCTTCCACGTCTCCATTGAGAGTCTCAGAAATTCACCAATGGGAAGAAGGGGATGTTTGGCGCCTGCTGACTAAGCACTTTTCTACCGCTCAAACTCTTAAAAGTTCACTACTCTGGGCCAATGGGAAAGAAGAGAAAATTGGCGCATTTTCGTCCCACTGTGTTCAAAGTTTGGCACCGTCAGCACAATCTTGGCGCCCAACTTCACTCCTTCCACCAACACAATAATATTCTAAAGGCATGGCTGGTTGCTTAATAAACTATATTTAGTTGAGGTCTGGCTGGCTTCTATATCCTTAAGTATTCCTTACTTAAAACATGCATAAACACAATTCATAATGGTAGTGGTATGATGCTTCATTAGCTCACACAGAGAACGTAGCACAGGGTAGGCAGTTTGCCAAAACCACACAGAGAAATACAAATAGAGGGGTCGGGTTCGTAACACTCCCCCATCCTTCAATGGAAAATTTCTTATGATTTTAATAAGAAATTTTCTCCAAATCAAGAATGATATGAACTCCGCAAAATTTTAACACATAACACAGCAACGACCAACACATTCTCTTGACTACTGGTATATACAGTACACAATGGAAATTCCTGGAGGATTAAACTTTATCTCAACAGTCATTAATTCTTCCATTTTTGTTTTGCTCAAAAACCACCAGAGGATTATGGTTCATATTTACCTTCACTTCCTATGCAGTGTATCCCAAATATACCTCAAAATATAATAGTTCACTCAGTAGGCCAAAACTTCTCCTTCCACAATAGAATCACCTTTTTGGTATTGCAAGAAAACTTCTTGACAGAAAATATGGCTACTGGAGGCCTGACGTTGCCTTCTCTATACCACATCAACACTGCTTCCATAGTTTGATTCACTGAATTCAAACCGTTTGTTAGAGTCTAATATCACCCAAAACAATTACACATAAAAATCAACTCTAGCCTTTCAAAAGCTTACTGACATTGATTAGTTTATCTAACCACTTTGTCCTTTAACAACAAGTTTGCTAACAGCAGAACCACTTCAACTAAATTACAACAGATCTTTCTGTAGTACTTGATCACTTACACAGAAAATCTTCTCTTCATTCACTCCCTAGGCATGCTAAGGATTAGGCATAAGTAAGTCATCATTTGACAGCTCTGTCATGGGGGTTGGGATGAGTTTTCCTAGGCACATCTGAGAACAAACCCTGATGTCTGACAAACGACCCTTTACTGTATTCTATCTTTCTTTCTCAGGTGTCCTAAAGATATTCTGAATGGTGGTAGGGAAATTACTGAGCTCTGGCTTCACTGTCTATTGCATGTTGCTCAGTCTCATTCTCCCATGCACTCTCTCCTCATCTAGATCTTGCTTACCACCCACTGTCACACACACAGGCATGATTTTCTCACCACTGTTGGTCCCATGGTACTTCTTCAGCCTAGTAATATGACTCATTTTGGTCTTCCTTCTCCCATCAAGAGGGTCACTCATGCACATCACCTCTCTTGGTTCAAGCTTCCTTTTTCTCTTCTTCCAGTCCCACCATTTTGTCATTCTCGGTTTCGCCTCTCTCAGACACTCTGCTGCAACACACACTGGCCCACAGCCACCTGTGGTCACACTGGACTTAACCCTGGCTTGCAAACTCACACTTCCCTTTCCATCTTTCTTCTCTCCCTCACTCAGCCTCTCCACACTTGTATCCACACAAGAGTCAGGCTTCCCTTTCATCTTGCAGTCTTCTATGGGAACATGGGGCTGGAATGCGTTTATCACTCCTTCATCTGCACTCTCTTTCTTCTCTCTCAGAAACGGTCCTAGCGAAATTTGATCTCTCTCCTCCTCCTCCTTAGCATAGAGGGGAACCAGGCTACTGTCAGCCTGCGACTCTTTGACGAGCGTAGATACGTCACTACGCCGACTAGCACCTATTTCCGACACTATCGTTGTGTCCGTGGAGTCATCACTCAGATTCTCCACCAGTGGATCTCGTTTCTCGCTATCGTCATTCGTCACTGAAATCCTGAAAATCTCATCTAGATTCAACTCTGAAGCGCTCAGCTTCTCTCGATCAGACAGAGTCAGATTTCCATCTTCTGCTGACTCTTCAGTGGGAATTTCACCCGTCACAGGGCCTGATGTCATTTCCATTGACATCTTGGTTGACGCACAACCCATTCCCCTACTATCCATCTGATCACTAGTTTCCACAGAAGGGCACTCCGCTACAGTGGGGTTTGACATCTCTTTCGAGAATGCCGTGCTGCTTTCACAGCCCACAACCAGCTCGCCAGCAGAACGCATCTCATTGGTCGAGTGTTGTTCAACTCCCACTGAGCTCGACATCTCATTCATGGATGTCTCGACAGCATAACACTGAATGCTGCCTGTCGCCACTTTTCCACCAGCCAAATCATTCCCTATCAGAATATCCACCCCAGGAACTGGTAATTCTTTACATAGGCCCACACGGGCTAGACCCGTGTACTCTCGAGTGCGCAACTCGACTCCGTGCAGTGGACTCGACTGCACCACTCCCCCTAATCCTGTTATCATCACTCCCTCCCCTGAGAACGATTGATCCCTGTCTGGCACTACTCCTGATCTCAAGATAGTCAGAGAAGACCCAGTATCCCTTAGTACTCTTATGGGGGTTATTTTCTGGCCTATCTTCACTTCTCCGACTGACATGAAGGGTTCATAGCTCCCCCCTATCATTTTCTCTGAAGATTGTTCTGCCTGATCCCTGACTGCTAAACTGCCCACGGCATATCTCTCCATAGTCCTCACTAGGGCTACTCTACCCCTGCCTTCAGCTTGTGGTTCCCTGACCCAACAGTTCTTAGCTAGGTGTCCTGTCCTCTGACACTTGAAACACTTGATTGGTGTCTGATCATTTCTTCTATAGTCTTGTCTCTCTCTCTCTACTGGCCTTTGATCCATCCTTTCTGATCCCTCCCTCTTGAATGAAGGCTTGCTTCTGTATCCCCACTTCTTCTGTCCCTGACTCTGCTCATGAATGATTTCATAGTTGTCTGCCAAAGATGCTGCCTCAAACACATCATCAACTTGTCTCTCCCCAATATATATCCTGATATTGGTAGGTACTGATCTCTTGAATTTCTCCAACACATCCAATTTAGCCAGTCTCGACTCCACTTCGTCCCCTGCACCGTCTGATCTCATCCACCTGTCATGTGCTCCCTTCAGATTTGCAGCAAACTCTTTGTAGCTCTCTTTGTCCTGCTTCCTACATTTCATATATATCTGCCTGTATGCTTCTGCAGTCAGAGCATACCGCTTCAGTATCTCTGATTTGAGGGTGCCATAATCTGCTGCTTCCTCCCTAGGCAGAGTATTGTAAACAACCTGGGCCTTCCCTGAGATCACTCCACCTATGATGACTGGCCATCTCTCCTGTGGCCAGTTCAAGCTTTCCGCTTGCCTCTCAAAAGTGTCAAAAAATTCTTCTACTGCCTCTTCAGAAAATTTTGGCACTCCCTGGTAGATCCTCAAATCTATGGGTTCATTTACTCTTTCCCTTCTCCCGGTACTTCCTAAGCTTACCTCCATTTCTCTCATTTTGATCTGGTGTTCTCTCTCTCTCTCTCTTTCTGCTCTCTCTCTCTCTTCCTTACGGTCCTCTCGTTCTCTCTCTCTCTTTCTTTCTGCTCTCTCTCTTTCTTTCTCCTCCAACTCGAGCTTCAACTTCTTTTCAGCCCATGCTAACTCTAATCGCCTCAACTCATCCATATTCGGAGATGGGCAAGGAGTGACCTGATCAGTATTGAGCGATACCAATCTCTCTTGACGATGCTCACTCACAAAAACAATCAAAGCATTCTGCAGATCCACCTTGGAAGCATCTCTACTCACCTCTAAACCAAATCTCACAACCAGATTTTCTAAATCTGCCTTATTCAAGGTCAAAATGTTGACAATAGTAGGCAACTCTTCTGCTACCACATCAGCCATAATGAAAGATTATCAATCTTCAATCAGCAACAAAAGTGGGGTACACAGGAATTGTAATGGCAAAGGGGTATATCCCAATAAAGCATCTATTGGCAGTTCAAAGAAACAATAGCAATACTGTGAGAAGCAAGACTACTCAAAGACTGAAAACGTCACAGTACAACACAATCATGCACACCCAGGGGATGCTTAATATGATTCACATTTATTTCCGCGAGGTCTATGCACGTTTTTGCTTTAAGGAAACAAGTTATCATGAAATTAATTCATTAAAACACCAGTACAGCAAATGATCTATCACTGCTACTCAGAATTTCTCAAAAAGAAATCACATCACGTCAATCATAGACTTTGACAATGGCTCTCAGTCAACCAAACTTGTTATTAACACATTTTGACATTTTTGCTTCTTTTCAGAAAACAATTTCGGACGAGCACCCCCATTTATTACATTCCGTGCTCTGATTATTCTTAATGAAGAAGATGTCTAGGGGTAAACGCACTGCTGCATGCAATATTCATTCACCTTTCTCGCTGTCAAGACTGGACAAGGCAACAGAGAAGATGGATGCAGAGGTCAAATACAAAAATGACTTTAATAACACTGGAAGTGATAGAACAATGATCAGTAAATCAACGTGCATGAATAATAATAAAAAAAACTTCTGTGTTCAAAATTCTAGTTCTTTTAGCCAGCCAGCCTTTTCTATAGTATCATGGTAAAAACTTATCTGAGTTCACTGAGTCCGTTCTGTGGAGGAATGATGAAAGGTGTCAGGGCGGCGTGACCCTGTGGTTGTCTGTGCTGAAGGGGGTCAGGGCAGTTGACCCCAATGGCTGCTCCTGAAGGGGGTTGTCTTGGAGGGTGGAGGGGGTGTCGATGGAGGCATTGGCGGGTCCTGCAGAGGGGGGGGGGGGGTTGAACTGGCCTCATGTCTCCTCTCATCCCTTGTCTGGTGGCGGGGTCAGGGTCATCTCCGCTTGGTTGCAGCTTGTGGGCGAGCGGCTGCCGGCATCTCCTCCATCCAGGGGGGCTGGAGGCGGTGTTGTAGGGGGGTGGGGAGGGACGCCATTCCCTGCCCTTGCCCCTCTAGGTCAGACTGGCCTTAATTGATACCATGTCGTATTCTTTCAGTGCTCCCGGGGAGAGGAGCAAACACACCACTGGCGCTAGCAGACTGCTGCCTGCATTTATATCTTCTTCCACGTCTCCATTGAGAGTCTCAGAAATTCACCAATGGGAAGAAGGGGATGTTTGGCGCCTGCTGACTAAGCACTTTTCTACCGCTCAAACTCTTAAAAGTTCACTACTCTGGGCCAATGGGAAAGAAGAGAAAATTGGCGCATTTTCGTCCCACTGTGTTCAAAGTTTGGCACCGTCAGCACAATCTTGGCGCCCAACTTCACTCCTTCCACCAACACAATAATATTCTAAAGGCATGGCTGGTTGCTTAATAAACTATATTTAGTTGAGGTCTGGCTGGCTTCTATATCCTTAAGTATTCCTTACTTAAAACATGCATAAACACAATTCATAATGGTAGTGGTATGATGCTTCATTAGCTCACACAGAGAACGTAGCACAGGGTAGGCAGTTTGCCAAAACCACACAGAGAAATACAAATAGAGGGGTCGGGTTCGTAACAACATTGGTGAAAGGATAAAGAAGGATTTTTAACGATGCAAGTAGTCAATTGATGGAATGGCGACCCACTCTACAGCCACGCCCCTTTTCTCGCTGTATCTCACGTGGTTACAGATGCGCAGGCGGCAAAATGGCTTCCGAATGAACGCTGATTCGTTGCAATGTATTCCGGACATCATTTGTGTCTCATTTTTGCCAGACAGTGAGAAGATTTCTCAGACTGTGATAGACAGGGGTATGAATAAATACCACTCAAGTTATTTAGACGAAATTAAGATCTATGAGCAAGCGGAATAAACGGTCGAATTGACAGCTTGGTGCTTCAGATCAATGCGAAAAAATGAAGCTCCATATCGACTTTCTTTCCATCTTGACGCTGCTAAGCAGAAGATCAACCATCCTCATTGCTCGTGCAAAGCTGGGTAAGTGGTTTTTTTTAATAATCATTTATCTGTTACTTGTTTGATGGAGTAACCGAAGCTCGCATTCCAAAATTGTAGAACCTACTGTTGAAGTGTTGTGTGTGGAGCCAAAAAGCTTGCGCAACTGTCCTTCGCACTGACTGTCCTATGCACGGACTGTCCTTTGCATTAACTGTCCTTCACACTGACTGTTCTATGCACTGACTGTCCGATGCACTGACTGTTCTATGCACTTTCACACTGACCAGTGCACAGAATGACCGGCACATGTCCGAAGCACTGGTGAGCGCGACAAAAACTTGGAGCGGACTGTTAGATCTTTACCCACTGTAGAAAGCGCACTTCCCCTCCTCTCCTTCGTGACTATCTCCTTGTCAGTGTGAAGGACAGTTAATGCAAAAGACGGTCAGTGCAAAGGACAGTCGGTGCATAGGACAGTCAGTGCGAAGGACAGTTGCGCAATCTTTTTGGATCCACACACAACACTTCAAGAGTAGGTTCTACAATTTTGGAATGCGAGCTTAGGTTAATCCATCAAACACGTAACAGATAAATGATTTAAAAAAACAACACTTACCCAGCCTTGCACGAGCAATGAGCAGTAATGTTCAATTTCTAATGCAGATCTGAGACTCACCCCCGCACAGACTCCTTTGCTTTTATTCAGCCGGTTGAGATTTAGCTTCTTGTGTGGCCACGGAAAAGAACGTTATAAATGCTTTACAAATACTCTGCCATATCAATTCTTTAATGGCTCAGCTGGTAGAGCGTTGGACTCTTGGTCATGCATGACCAGGTTCGATTCTGTGCTGAAACTTTTTTTTCTTCTCTTTTTTCGAGAGGTTGTGGGTTTCAACCCGACCCGGTTTTTTGTGTTTGTATACATGTGTGTGTGTGTTTTTCCCCCCTCTTTTCTCGAGAGGTTGCGGGTTCGAACCCGATCTTTTTTAAAATTTTTTTTAATTCCAAAACCTGGAGGTTCAGCGCCAGCGGTTTTTATCCACAACCGCTGAGAACATGTCACATGTGTGAGACACTTCAAAGAAGGAATAGGGAATGAAGCAAGAACTGACCGCTCTGATTTCTCGGTCCTGCAGGCTGGCTTCGCACCTGTACATATTGTCCTGGTAGGGACACTTCAGTCGGGCCTCCTCGTTGTGAGTCACCGCATCCTTCAGGCAGGTCCTATCAAAGAGGAGACCGAAACACGCTGATTGCACACACACCTGTACTGCCAATGGGGAGACAGAAACACGCTGATTGCACACACACCTGTACTGCCAATGGGGAGACAGAAACACACTGATTGCACACACACCTGTACTGCCAATGGGGAGACAGAAACACTCTGATTGCACAGACATATGTACTGCCAATGGGGAGACAGAAACACACTGATTGCACACACACCTGTACTGCCAATGGGGAGACAGAAACACACTGATTGCACACACACCTGTACTGCCAATGGGGAGACAGAAACACACTGATTGCACACACACCTGTACTGCCAATGGGGAGACAGAAACACTCTGATTGCACAGACACCTGTACTGCCAATGGGGAGACAGAAACACTCTGATGGCACACACACCTGTACTGCCAATGGGGAGACAGAAACACTCTGATTGCACAGACATATGTACTGCCAATGGGGAGACAGAAACACACTGATTGCACACACACCTGTACTGCCAATGGGGAGACAGAAACACACTGATTGCACACACACCTGTACTGCCAATGGGGAGACAGAAACACTCTGATTGCACACACACCTGTACTGCCAATGGGGAGACAGAAACACGCTGATTGCACACACACCTGTACTGCCAATGGGGAGACAGAAACACACTGATTGCACACACACCTGTACTGCCAATGGGGAGACAGAAACACTCTGATTGCACAGACATATGTACTGCCAATGGGGAGACAGAAACACTCTGATTGCACACACACCTGTACTGCCAATGGGGAGACAGAAACACGCTGATTGCACACACACCTGTACTGCCAATGGGGAGACAGAAACACTCTGATTGCACAGACATATGTACTGCCAATGGGGAGACAGAAACACACTGATTGCACAGACATATGTACTGCCAATGGGGAGACAGAAACACACTGATAACACACACACATCCGTAGAACATGTCCAAGAATGCTCTAGATAACGTCTGCAAGTGTGACACACAGCCAGAGTTCACGATGCCCTACTCATCACCTGGAGCCACTGGCTGCTGGGCTTTCGGGGCCTGCTCTAGGAACTCAGCTAGGGGCGGCCCCTAGCGGCCAAATAGGCTACCTGGG
>JAWQFJ010001108.1:66975-84475 GCA_034096865.1 Theodoxus fluviatilis | reverse complement strand
ATCTGGTATATTTTTCACTGTATCATTGAGAATAACTTGAGTTCATGGCTAATCAGGGCAGAAAAATGATACTTTTGAGTATTTCTTAAAAGTTGTCATAATTACAAAATTGTTATACAGAAAAGAATATATACTAGGAGCAGCATTGATGATTTAGTGGTGCAGCATGTTCATTTGGCTTTTAACAGTGTTTACATCTTGTTACTAGGATGTATAGAAGTGAAGAAGTAAATGCTTTAACCCATTATGACCTACAGCGTGTGATGAAAACGGCTTCCTAAAACCTGACGGTTTTTAAAAGGAAAAAACACAAACTCGACAACATTCATTTAAAAATGTGTTTCTTCACTTCTACACTTCCTAGAAACAAGAAGTACACCACTGTCAAATGCAACGTCTGCGTAGCATTCAGTCTGAAAGGGAGATGTATCGCACGCGTAGCAGCCGGTCATAATGGGTTAATGCACAAAGTTGGCCTCGTGTTCTTAATGGGAAAAGCTCAGGTTTTAGGGCCTTTTAAAAATCAAGTACATTAGGTTGTAATGGGATGATGATGCTGATGATGATGCTGCTGCTGATGATGATATTGATGATGATGATTACAATTTATTACCAAATGCATGAGATAGACCTGAAATTATTTACGGATACTTTCACTATGGGTTGCCACAAGAGCAGCATCTGATTTTACAGCAAGCTGTGGTTACAGCACAGAACCATGCCCCATGCATCTGTGTATCAGGCGACAACACTTACCACAGGACAGCATGGCTTACCAACATTCAAAACTTTGCAATGACCATAGCAAAGAACAAAAGTAACTTCAACCAATTTTAAAGAGCAGTGTTTATTATGAAATCATCAATAACGTCATCACAATATTCAGATTCAAGTACTCATTGCCTTTGCAGACTGTACCGGAGCCTTTCCTCCAAGACAAAAATAATGGTGCACACCTTGTCTTCCAACTGTGGGATTTCCCCAGCCTGCATTGATGTAAAGAGACTATCAAATACATGAAACATACTCCATCTCTCCCAAGATGTGGCATCAATACTGCACATACTGTTTTTCAGACAAATATCTGTGACACTGTTCACACAAGCCAAGGGCAAATATTCATGGAGTTTATGAAGCCATGTAACAGATTGTCTTTTGTCTCATTACTTTCTTCTGGCATCCAAATACACTGAGATCCATATTGAGAACTAAATAGTTTCTTGATTTTTCAATGGCAAGAATCAACCCTTGAAAATTAACTTGGTTGACTAAGCCCATCAATTTCATCATCACAATTGTAGCTTCTCATTCCAGAAAATCGGTACATTTACATTTGGAAAAAAAAATCCTTAAAAAGATAAACTGTTCAAGAAATTCTTACACACACAGACATCCCCCCCCCCCCCCCCCAATCTTTTGAGGCCAATTCAGTCTCACTTATGGGAAAGTTTCTCAATACAGATAGCAAAACAAAACAACAAAGTGGTAAATTCAGTCAATTTGAGTACTAAAGACAACATGCAAAATTTTCACTCAAAAGTCTTCAAGCACAGAGTTAAAGCCATTCAGTTGTGTGTTTACTTTGCTTTTACTCAGTACCTGAAGAAGGCTTTTCAGTAAATTTGAAAGCTGCTGTGTCTGTAAGGCCACACCAAAAAATGGTTGTGGTTATGGTAACCCTAATGACCCTATATCTTTCTGCTGACTCTTAAATATTTCTTTCAATCATTGGGGTTTTGGGGTGGGGTGATGGTAGAAGAAAAAAAAAATCTCATTTTAACAACAAAGTGCATGCTACCCATCTTTCCTGTGAGCACTAAGTAAAAAAGCATTTTCAGAGACAGAGAAATTTTTGGTTTATGTTCTGATGGATCCATAATGCACATGACATTCCTTCAACCCCCCCCCCCCTTCCAGTCTCAATCTGGCCTCCTATTTAAAAAAATTATATGTAATATATACATACATCAGGCCTACCTACCAAACCCACCCACCAACACCACCATAACCAAACCTCTTTTGGGGGATGTTTGCCTAATCAATGCAACCTTATTTACCACTTTATCATTTTGTCTTCCCATTTCAGAGTCTCCGGTGATTCACTTCTTTACAAGATGACGGCAGTAGCTGTGAGCGCTCATTTATCACTAGTTTTAAGGAGCAAAATCACATTCAATAGTGAAGGGTGTTCAAAATACACATGTGAAAACATGCTCTCAACCCAAAATCTGACCAAGAATAACTGTCACCCCACCAAATCTCAAAAAGTTAGAAAACTGGAAAGTCATATTTAAACAGAATTCATAAGAATAAGATGCAAACAATCATTGTGCACCACTGTGGTTGAAGTGAACAAAGGCTGTATGACATTTGCTACAACTGAAGTCTGTTAGATTTGACCTCAATCTTGCTCTCATGCCAGCCAAGTGTCCTCCACCAGCCAACACGCCTATCATCAGAGCTATTTCTAAGCACTGCACTCGAAACAACTCGTTCAGCAACTAATCAGCAGCACAGCCAACAACGGCAAGCTCTGTACTGATAAGTGTGAAGAGGCAAAAGATGCCGTTGCAGTAGAAATTGTGAAAATGCCATAGATGGGGGAATCTTGAATCTTACAGTAATAAAATGTAAATAATCCCTACAAAGCTAGAATGCAAAGCAGCATCGTATAGACTGTGAACAACATGATCAACAACAATAAAGTTCAGCATCCAAAATAGAAAAACTGATAAAAAGATCTTGCTTTACATACATGTAGATACTACTTGAAGAGGCACAATGGCTGATCACACTAACTCAAAAAAACAAAGACATCCTGTGTCAAGAAACCTAACAAGGAGGTACAAACTACCAGCAATAGAAGGCAGTCATGAACTTTGCTACAATTTGGACAAATGCTGGGCCAAGTGCAAAAATAGAGGTTGAAATCCATTGATATCACAACAACTATCATTCATTAACTACATAAATTACATTCAAGTATGCCAAAAGCAGTGAGGGAAGCTATCCTACTCATGCACTGCTATAAATATTTTGAACTTCTACAAACATTAATAGCATTTTTAAAGAAGTAAATATTTCATGCAATTTCAGTCAAATATGAATGATTAAAAAAAATTGTGAGGAAAATGATCACGATCCAATTATTTCACATTTGCTTTTGCCAGGGAAGGGCATTTTGAGGAAAGGAATACACCAACACTTCATCATGTACTCCACTGAGGAAAGGAATACACCAACACTTCATCATGTACTCCACTGAGCCATATCATTCTCAGCCCACTCCTTGTCCATTCTCTTGGCATCTGGAACATTCCATCCTGCAACACATTCCTCACCAGGAAAGGTTCTTATCTTTACTTATCTAAACCATCATCAACTATTATCAGAGGAAAGATTCCTGCCTCTCTCCTCTTTCATCAATGTCATCAACTAAAAAAAAAAAAATCATCCGCAATGTTGGAGTGAAGGGAAGGGGGCCCTGCTAACCCCCCACACCCCCACCCCCACCGCCACCCCACCCCCCCAAAGAAATATCTCCCTCATAGCACAACAAAACTGTGACTACGAGGAAGCCTAAGTAGTGCGGGAGCCTCCAAGACCAAGCAGTTAGCACACTTAACATGCAGTCACTGGCAGCTGGTGGGTGAAGTGTTCTAAGCTGCACAGATTCCAGAGTTGCATCACTGAGCAAGGTGCTTTACTCACATTGCTTCTCCCCACCCAGGAATAAAACGGGTACCTGTGTGGGCTGGGCTGGAAAATTGTGAAAGCCAACTTTGGCGCGTTCTTGCAGCCTGCATGGTTGCATGGTCTCCAGGGAGTTAAGATCGTGTTGGAGTGGTAAAAAAGAGGTAACCCTATGACCAGGGAGTAAACATGTGCAGTTTGAGCACTTATCAATGGGTGGAAAAGTTGAAATATTATTTTAAAGGCACCTTCACATCTATCAAATGTCATCTTGGCTCCAGTAACCTTGAATAAGGCTGCAATTAGTGGCGTAACCCTTGAGCCATGGGTATATTTAGAGTGGAGTGAAAGCCTTTCAGTATTCCAAAGGATGTATTCTGCACTTGCTGCCATTCACACATCACCCCACAACGTTTTAGGCTTGGTTTACAGTTCTCCAACCTGACACATTGCTTCACTGTTCTAAATTTAGCAACCATGTGGAGGAAAGAAAATGCACCTCTCTTCCAAGGTCGCAACTTGACAGCTAAATTTAGAACAAAGAGCCAGTGGAAGGAAAGTGAGGGGGAGCCCAGCAGCATGGTATTTTTGTGACAATTAGGTTGCTGTGGGGATGGCAGCAAGGGGCAGAGATAGATAGGAGCATGGAGTTTTACAGCTCACCAGCCTTTGTAGGCCATTGATGACAATGAATCTTAAGAGCTGGCTAGAATAGGAGTGAGTCAAGTGATAAATTCCCTTGTGAGTTGCCTCTTACAAAACTCCGAGGGAGATGAGGCGAGTCTTTTCTTACCCCCAACCCACAGGGGGTAGGTAGCGAGGAGCATGGATGGGTGGTATGGGACATAATGGGGGGCTCTGTGGCCGAGTGGTTAGCTCGCTGGACCTACAGTCGACTTATGGCCAGTAGGGTACGGTGTTCGAAGCTGCGCGGGGATCCCAGAGCTTGCATCCTTGAGCAAGATGCTTAACTCGCATTGCTCCTCCCCACCCAGGAGTAATAACACCAGGGAAATTGTGGAATATTCTCTTCGATCAAACGGGGCACCCACAGGAAATAGTAAAAAAAAGAAAAAAAAGAATTAAGAGCCAAGCAGCCCAGAATGCTCAGTCGTTGACAAAAACTATTACCTCTTCCACAAAATATACTTCCTACCCATCTAACAGAGAAAGAATGCGTGGGGAGTCATTTGTGGATTACGAAAGTGGAGAAGTAAAAGAATGCATGGAGAGTCATTTGTGGATTACGAAAGTGGAGAAGTAAAAGATTTCATGGTTTTTCCATCCCATCCAGACAATATTCTTGTACTTTTTTATGTTTGACCTAACTAAATTCTTCATCGATGACAAAAATATTCTGTGCGATATGTGATTCATGTTGTCCTTATGATTTCTTTCATCCTTGGGGTCATCATATACAATTATTATTAAGCAAAACTATGCATAAAAATGTACTTGGTTTGTAATGCAACGCAAGCCTGCCAAGACTGTTGTTGTTTTATAATACAACACTTTATGCCTCATATTTAGGCACCACTAATTTGGCAAATTTGACAACTTTCATTTAAATTTTCCTTTCTTTACAGCATGTTAACCTTTCCAAAGTATCACTGATAAAAAGTTTATGATCCAAGCTACATAGACTAAGCTCTAATTTTACCTAGAGCCTAATTATTTTGTTTTCCCGCGAAACTCACAAGATTAAATTATCAAATAAAACTTTTGAATGAAACTGCAGATGTGACACTGATGTCTTTCAATATCAACTGCTTGATATCCTACATCAAGTAGGTGTTGATGTTTTGATGGGACTTTACATGTTCCATTTCATGGAAAAATTCCAATTAGCAGTAAGCATGTTTACATTGCAAAGTTAATCTTCGTGATAATTAGCGCACAAGTTCTATTTTCTGCCATGTCAGCTTACAATCAATATCACAATCAGAACTATCTTGGCTTACAATCAATATCACAATCAGAAAACTATGTTGGCTGGTGGACTGTGAACTAAAAACACCACCACAACAGCATAAAGTGACTACCATAAAATGTTTGTCCCAATTAAAAACTAATATAAGTACTAAAACATTTGCAAAGTATATTCAGTAAATGGTGTGAAAAAGAAATCAGTTCTGCTTACTGCATGAACTTCATACTTAAAACACATTCATAAAACGTGTCTTTCTTCATTCAAGCTCAAAAGTTAAGTTTTAGGAGTTACCAAAATGCAGAAATGTATCAAGCCATCACATTCACCCTTGGTAATCATTTCAACTTTCACATGAGAACTCCATTAGTGAGCTAATAGTGATGCAGACACAGTGATGGCCGCAATAACTGTGTATTTTCATAGCCCTAAATGACTAATGGGAATGCTTAAATCCTTCAAAGGGTCTCCATCCTTCTTGTGCAAAACACAGGAGATTCAAAGCATCAAGACTGCTGAAGCAACACGGATATTGCCTGCTGTTGCTGAATGTCCAGCCTCGTTATTTCATCTTCAGGTCTCCCAGCAACCAAGTAGCCTTTCGACCCAGATGATGAGTTAAGCCATGAACTCCTGCAATTTCACCAGTCATCTTCATGCACCATCTTCCCGCCACTTCATGACTAGGAGTGGCCAGGATGGTACCGGGCTGTGCCGTCTATCACTGTCAACGATTCGTCCCAGTCCACAATGTCAATATTTGAGATTTCATCCATGACCACCGTCGCCGTCTGCGGGAGGGGTTCATTAATGCTGGTGAAATCCTCCGTTTCCACGGGCTGCTGTATCCGTTGCGGGCCAGCAAGAGCCACCGATTCATGGGGCCACTGCGGCAGTGACGTCTCCTGGCCATTGGGTGCTCTAGCATCAAGTGCCCCTTGTCCAGCCTGCGCGGTACCTCCCCTTTGCTGGCGCATCTGTTCCTGAAGGCTGTCATTGAAACGCAGGATGCGGTCTAGCTCCTCTTCTGAGAGTCGTCTGTTTCCTGGCGCCCCCAGCACCCTCTGCAAATCATTCTGCCTGCCCCCTGTCAAGGTTCCCGGACCCTCCGCCTGTAAAGACAGAGAGCGTTATCAGAACTTCTGGCGGAGGGCAGCGGGAAGACAGGCAGGCAGGCAGGCATGCATCAGAGGGTCCATTTTCGTCATGAAAAATCGAGACTTTGTCTTTAAATTAGACCGAGTTGGATTTGTCCTTAGTGCACTTCACATCACTTCATTTCACTTTATTACAAAATCCTGGAGGCCAGCCTTTGGACAGGAAGGAGCACACCCATTGCTGCATGGTCATTCCCTTTTGATGAAATTCAAATGCCCTGTCTGTGAAGAAAAATCTGTGGTCTTCCTCGCGGAAACTTCTACAATCTCAGCCTGCCTCCCTTGCCTGCACTTCAATGCTGTGGAATTGGGGACGAGGATTTATCCATGAAACAACCACAGCCTTGATGCCACGCATATCAATGGGGGAAAAACACAGTATACAAGTGAAATAAAAACTCCACAAACATTTTCATGTTTCGCAATTTTAAAAAAGATGCGGAAAATTTCATCCGCTGTGACTGTTTACGAGCTGTTTAAGAAAACCTCCACGTATCCCAGTCTTGAGGAATCACACTTCTGTTGACACACCACTGAAGCCACCTTGTGTGCAAATCAAACTGAGTTTGTCCTGGGTGCACTGGCCTTTGAGAAAGGGTCGTATGCAGCATAGTGGAACGTCGTTTTAACTCAACAAAAATGCATGTTTTTGAATTGAAGATTTACCCCCCAATCACGGATCCTACTCCATCAGGTAAACTCTGATCCCACCCCATCAGGTAATCTCTGATCCCACCCCATCAGGTAATCTCTGATCCCACCCCATCAGATCCCACCCCATCAGGTAATCTCTGATCCCACCCCATCAGATCCTACCCCATCAGGTAATCTCTGATCCCACCTCATCAGGTAATCTCTGATCCCGCCTCATCAGGTAATCTCTGATCCCACCCCATCAGATCCCACCCCATCAGGTAATCTTTGATCCCACCCCATCAGGTAATCTTTGATCCCATCTCATCAGGTAATCTCTGATCCCACCCCATCAGGTTATCTCTGATCCCACCCCATCAGGTAATCTTGATCCCACCCCATCAGGTTATCTCTGATCCCACCCCATCAGGTAATCTTTGATCCCATCTCATCAGGTTATCTCTGATCCTACCCCATCAGGTAATCTTTGATCCCATCTCATCAGGTAATCTCTGATCCCACCCCATCAGGTAATCTCTGATCCCACCCCATCAGGTAATCTCACTGATCCCACCCCATCAGATCCCACCCCATCAGGTAATCTTTGATCCCATCTCATCAGGTAATCTCTGATCCCACCCCATCAGGTAATCTCTGATCCCACCCCATCAGGTAATCTCTGATCCTACCTCATCAGGTAATCTCTGATTACACCCCATCAGGTCCTACCCCATCAGGTAATCTCTGATCCCACCCCATCAGGTAATCTCTGATCCCACCCCATCAGGTAATCTCTGATCCCACCCCATCAGATCCCACCCCATCAGGTAATCTCTGATTACACCCCATCAGGCCCTACCCCATCAGGTAATCTCTGATCCCACCCCATCAGATCCCACCTCATCAGGTAATCTCTGATCCCACCCCATCAGATCCCACCTCATCAGGTAATCTCTGATTACACCCCATCAGGTCCTACCCCATCAGGTAATCTCTGATCCCACCCCATCAGGTAATCTCTGATCCCACCCCATCAGATAATCTCTGATCCCACCCCATCAGGTAATCTCTGATCCCACCCCATCAGATCCCACCCCATCAGATCCTACCCCATCAGGTAATCTCTGATCCCACCCCATCAGATCCCACCCCATCAGATCCTACCCCATCAGGTAATCTCTGATCCCACCTCATCTGGTAATCTCTGATCCCACCCCATCAGGTAATCTCTGATCCCACCCCATCAGGTAATCTCTGATCCCACCCCATCAGGTAATCTCTGATCCCACCCCATCAGATCCTACCCCATCAGGTAATCTCTGATCCCACCTCATCAGGTAATCTCTGATCCCACCTCATCAGGTAATCTCTGATCCCACCCCATCAGGTAATCTCTGATCCCACCCCATCAGATCCCACCCCATCAGATCCCACCCCATCAGATCCTACCCCATCAGGTAATCTCTGATCCCACCTCATCAGGTAATCTCTGATCCCACCCCATCAGGTAATCTCTGATCCCACCCCATCAGGTAATCTCTGATCCTACCCCATCAGATCCTACCCCATCAGGTAATCTCTGATCCCACCTCATCTGGTACTCTCTGATCCCACCCCATCAGATCCCACCCCATCAGGTAATCTCTGATCCCACCCCATCAGAAGCCACCCCATCAGGTAATCTCTGATCCCACCCCATCAGATCCCACCCCATCAGGTAATCTCTGATCCCACCCCATCAGGTAATCTCTGATCCCACCCCATCAGGTAATCTCTGATCCCACCCCATCAGGTAATCTCTGATCCCACCCCATCAGGTAATCTCTGATCCCACCCCATCAGGTAATCTCTGATCCCACCCCATCAGATCCTACCCCATCAGGTAATCTCTGATCCCACCCCATCAGGTAATCTCTGATCCCACCTCATCAGGTAATCTCTGATCCCACCCCATCAGATCCCACCCCATCAGGTAATCTCTGATCCCACCCCATCAGATCCTACCCCATCAGGTAATCTCTGATCCCACCCCATCAGGTAATCTCTGATCCCACCCCATCAGGTAATCTCTGATCCCACCCCATCAGGTAATCTCTGATCCCACCCCATCAGGTAATCTCTGATCCCACCCCATCAGGTAATCTCTGATCCCACCCCATCAGATAATCTCTGATCCCACCCCATCAGATAATCTCTGATCCCACCCCATCAGGTAATCTCTGATCCCACCCCATCAGGTAATCTCTGATCCCACCCCATCAGGTAATCTCTGATCCCACCCCATCAGGTAATCTCTGATCCCACCCCATCAGGTAATCTCTGATCCCACCCCATCAGGTAATCTCTGATCCCACCCCATCAGGTAATCTCTGATCCCACCCCATCAGATAATCTCTGATCCCACCCCATCAGATCCCACCCCATCAGGTAATCTCTGATCCCACCCCATCAGGTAATCTCTGATCCCACCCCATCAGATCCCACCCCATCAGGTAATCTCTGATCCCACCCCATCAGGTAATCTCTGATCCCACCCCATCAGGTAATCTCTGATCCCACCCCATCAGGTAATCTCTGATCCCACCCCATCAGATAATCTCTGATCCCACCCCATCAGGTAATCTCTGATCCCACACCATCAGGTAATCTCTGATCCCACCCCATCAGATAATCTCTGATCCCACCCCATCAGGTAATCTATGATCCCACCCCATCAGGTAATCTCTGATCCCACCCCATCAGATAATCTCTGATCCCATCCCATCAGATCCCACCCCATCAGGAAATCTCTGATCCCACCCCATCAGATCCCACCCCATCAGGTAATCTCTGATCCCACCCCATCAGATAATCTCTGATCCCACCCCATCAGGTAATCTCTGATCCCACCCCATCAGATCCCACCCCATCAGGTAATCTCTGATCCCACCCCATCAGATAATCTCTGATCCCACCCCATCAGGTAATCTCTGATCCCACCCCATCAGATCCCACCCCATCAGGTAATCTCTGATCCCACCCCATCAGATAATCTTTGATCCCACCCCATCAGGTAATCTCTGATCCCACCCCATCAGGTAATCTCTGATCCCACCCCATCAGATCCCACCCCATCAGGTAATCTCTGATCCCACCCCATCAGATAATCTTTGATCCCACCCCATCAGGTAATCTCTGATCCCACCCCATCAGGTATAATCTCTGATCCCACCTCATCTGGTAATCTCTGATCCCACCCCATCAGGTAATCTCTGATCCCACCCCATCAGGTAATCTCTGATCCCACCCCATCAGATCCCACCCCATCAGGTAATCTCTGATCCCACCCCATCAGGTAATCTCTGATCCCACCTCATCAGGTAATCTCTGATCCCACCCCATCAGGTAATCTCTGATCCCACCCCATCAGATCCCACCCCATCAGGTAATCTCTGATCCCACCCCATCAGATCCCACCCCATCTGGTAATCTCTGATCCCACCCCATCAGGTAATCTCTGATCCCACCTCATCTGGTAATCTCTGATCCTACCCCATCAGATCCCACCCCATCAGGTAATCTCTGATCCCACCCCATCAGATAATCTCTGATCCCACCTCATCTGGTAATCTCTGATCCCACCTCATCAGGTAATCTCTGATCCTACCCCATCAGATAATCTCTGATCCCGCCCCATCAGGTAATCTCTGATCCCACCACATCAGATCCCACCCCATCAGGTAATCTCTGATCCCACCCCATCAGGTAATCTCTGATCCCACCCCATCAGATAATCTCTGATCCCGCCCCATCAGGTAATCTCTGATCCCACCCCATCAGATCCCACCCCATCAGATAATCTCTGATCCCACCCCATCAGGAAATCTCTGATCCCACCCCATCAGATCCTACCCCATCAGATCCCACCCCATCAGATAATCTCTGATCCCGCCCCATCAGGTAATCTCTGATCCCACCCCATCAGATCCCACCCCATCAGGTAATCTCTGATCCCGCCCCATCAGGTAATCTCTGATCCCACCCCATCAGATCCCACCCCATCAGGTAATCTCTGATCCCACCCCATCAGATAATCTCTGATCCCACCCCATCAGGTAATCTCTGATCCCACCCCATCAGATCCTACCCCATCAGGTAATCTCTGATCCCACCCCATCAGGTAATCTCTGATCCCACCCCATCAGGTAATCTCTGATCCTACCCCATCAGATCCTACCCCATCAGATAATCTCTGATCCCACCCCATCAGGTAATCTCTGATCCCACCCCATCAGGTAATCTCTGATCCCACCCCATCAGATCCTACCCCATCAGGTAATCTTTGATCCCATCTCATCAGGTAATCTCTGATCCCACCCCATCAGGTAATCTCTGATCCCACCCCATCAGGTAATCTCTGATCCCACCCCATCAGGTAATCTCTGATCCCACCCCATCAGATCCTACCCCATCAGGTAATCTTTGATCCCATCTCATCAGGTAATCTCTGATCCCACCCCATCAGGTAATCTCTGATCCCACCCCATCAGGTAATCTCTGATCCCACCTCATCAGGTAATCTCTGATCCCACCCCATCAGGTAATCTCTGATCCCACCCCATCAGGTAATCTCTGATCCTACCCTATCAGATCCCACCCCATCAGGTAATCTCTGATCCCACCCCATCAGATAATCTCTGATCCCACCCCATCAGGTAATCTCTGATCCCACCCCATCAGATCCCACCCATCAGATCCCACCCCATCAGATCCTACCCCATCAGGTAATCTCTGATCCCACCCCATCAGATCCCACCCCATCAGATCCCACCCCATCAGATCCTACCCCATCAGGTAATCTCTGATCCCACCTCATCTGGTAATCTCTGATCCCACCCCATCAGGTAATCTCTGATCCCACCCCATCAGGTAATCTCTGATCCTACCCCATCAGATCCTACCCCATCAGGTAATCTCTGATCCCACCTCATCTGGTAATCTCTGATCCCACCTCATCAGGTAATCTCTGATCCCACCCCATCAGGTAATCTCTGATCCCACCCCATCAGATCCTACCCCATCAGATCCCACCCCATCAGGTAATCTCTGATCCCACCCCATCAGATAATCTCTGATCCCACCCCATCAGGTAATCTCTGATCCCATCTCATCAGGTAATCTCTGATCCTACCCTATCAGATCCCACCCCATCAGGTAATCTCTGATCCCACCCCATCAGATAATCTCTGATCCCACCCCATCAGGTAATCTCTGATCCCACCCCATCAGATCCCACCCCATCAGATCCCACCCCATCAGATCCCACACTCTCAGATCCACCCCATCAGGTAATCTCTGATCCCACCTCATCTGGTAATCTCTGATCCCACCCCATCAGGTAATCTCTGATCCCACCCCATCAGGTAATCTCTGATCCTACCCCATCAGATCCTACCTCATCTGGTAATCTCTGATCCCACCCCATCAGATCCCACCCCATCAGGTAATCTCTGATCCCACCCCATCAGATCCCACCCCATCAGGTAATCTCTGATCCCACCCCATCAGATCCCACCCCATCAGGTAATCTCTGATCCCACCCCATCAGATCCCACCCCATCAGGTAATCTCTGATCCCACCCCATCAGGTAATCTCTGATCCCACCCCATCAGGTAATCTCTGATCCCACCTCATCTGGTAATCTCTGATCCCACCCCATCAGATCCCACCCCATCAGGTAATCTCTGATCCCACCCCATCAGATAATCTCTGATCCCACCCCATCAGATAATCTCTGATCCTACCCTATCAGATCCCATCTCATCAGGTAATCTCTGATCCCACCCCATCAGATCCCACCCCATCAGGTAATCTCTGATCCCACCCCATCAGGTAATCTCTGATCCCACCCCATCAGGTAATCTCTGATCCCACCCCATCAGATCCCACCCCATCAGGTAATCTCTGATCCCACCCATCAGGTAATCTCTGATCCCACCCCATCAGATAATCTCTGATCCCACCCCATCAGGTAATCTCTGATCCCACCCCATCAGGTAATCTCTGATCCCACCCCATCAGGTAATCTCTGATCCCACCCCATCAGGTAATCTCTGATCCCACCCCATCAGGTAATCTCTGATCCCACCCCATCAGGTAATCTCTGATCCCACCCATCAGGTAATCTCTGATCCCACCCCATCAGGTAATCTCTGATCCCACCCCATCAGATCCCACCCCATCAGGTAATCTCTGATCCCACCCCATCAGGTAATCTCTGATCCCACCCCATCAGGTAATCTCTGATCCCACCCCATCAGGTAATCTCTGATCCCACCCCATCAGGTAATCTCTGATCCCACCCCATCAGGTAATCTCTGATCCCACCCCATCAGGTAATCTCTGATCCCACCCCATCAGGTAATCTCTGATCCCACCCCATCAGGTAATCTCTGATCCCACCCCATCAGGTAATCTCTGATCCCACCCCATCAGGTAATCTCTGATCCCACCCCATCAGGTAATCTCTGATCCCACCCCATCAGGTAATCTCTGATCCCACCCCATCAGGTAATCTCTGATCCCACCCCATCAGGTAATCTCTGATCCTACCCCATCAGGTAATCTCTGATCCCACCCCATCAGGTAATCTCTGATCCCACCCCATCAGGTAATCTCTGATCCCACCCCATCAGGTAATCTCTGATCCCACCCCATCAGGTAATCTCTGATCCCACCCCATCAGATAATCTCTGATCCCACCCCATCAGGTAATCTCTGATCCCACCCCATCAGGTAATCTCTGATCCCACCCCATCAGATCCCACCCCATCAGGTAATCTCTGATCCCACCCCATCAGATAATCTCTGATCCTACCCTATCAGATCCCATCTCATCAGGTAATCTCTGATCCCACCCTATTAGGTAATCTCTGATCCCACCCCATCAGGTAATCTCTGATCCCACCCCATCAGATCCTACCCCATCAGGTAATCTCTGATCCCACCCCATCAGGTAATCTCTGATCCCACCCCATCAGGTAATCTCTGATCCCACCCCATCAGGTAATCTCTGATCCCACCCCATCAGGTAATCTCTGATCCCACCCCATCAGATCCCACCCCATCAGGTAATCTCTGATCCCACCCCATCAGATCCTACCCCATCAGGTAATCTCTGATCCCACCCCATCAGTATCTCTGATCCACCCATCAGGTAATCTCTGATCCCACCCCATCAGGTAATCTCTGATCCCACCCCATCAGGTAATCTCTGATCCCACCCCATCAGATCCCACCCCATCAGGTAATCTCTGATCCCACCCCATCAGGTAATCTCTGATCCCACCCCATCAGGTAATCTCTGATCCCACCCATCAGATCCACCCATCAGGTAATCTCTGATCCCACCCATCAGGTAATCTCTGATCCCACCCCATCAGGTAATCTCTGATCCCACCCCATCAGGTAATCTCTGATCCCACCCCATCAGGTAATCTCTGATCCCACCCCATCAGATCCTACCCCATCAGGTAATCTCTGATCCCACCCATCAGGTAATCTCTGATCCCACCCCATCAGGTAATCTCTGATCCCACCCCATCAGGTAATCTCTGATCCCACCCCATCAGGTAATCTCTGATCCCACCCCATCAGGTAATCTCTGATCCCACCCCATCAGGTAATCTCTGATCCCACCCCATCAGATCCCACCCCATCAGGTAATCTCTGATCCCACCCCATCAGGTAATCTCTGATCCCACCCCATCAGGTAATCTCTGATCCCACCCCATCAGGTAATCTCTGATCCCACCCCATCAGGTAATCTCTGATCCAACCCATCAGATCCTGATCCACCCATCAGGTAATCTCTGATCCCACCCATCAGGTAATCTCTGATCCCACCCCATCAGGTAATCTCTGATCCCACCCCATCAGGTAATCTCTGATCCCACCCCATCAGGTAATCTCTGATCCCACCCCATCAGATCCAACCCCATCAGGTAATCTCTGATCCCACCCCATCAGGTAATCTCTGATCCCACCCCATCAGGTAATCTCTGATCCCACCCCATCAGGTAATCTCTGATCCCACCCCATCAGGTAATCTCTGATCCCACCCCATCAGGTAATCTCTGATCCCACCCCATCAGGTAATCTCTGATCCCACCCCATCAGGTAATCTCTGATCCCACCCCATCAGGTAATCTCTGATCCCACCCCATCAGATCCCACCCCATCAGGTAATCTCTGATCCCACCCCATCAGGTAATCTCTGATCCCACCCCATCAGGTAATCTCTGATCCCACCCCATCAGGTAATCTCTGATCCCACCCCATCAGGTAATCTCTGATCCCACCCCATCAGGTAATCTCTGATCCCACCCCATCAGGTAATCTCTGATCCCACCCCATCAGGTAATCTCTGATCCCACCCCATCAGGTAATCTCTGATCCCACCCCATCAGGTAATCTCTGATCCCACCCCATCAGGTAATCTCTGATCCCACCCCATCAGGTAATCTCTGATCCCACCCCATCAGGTAATCTCTGATCCCACCCCATCAGGTAATCTCTGATCCCACCCCATCAGGTAATCTCTGATCCCACCCCATCAGGTAATCTCTGATCCCACCCCATCAGGTAATCTCTGATCCCACCCCATCAGGTAATCTCTGATCCCACCCCATCAGGTAATCTCTGATCCCACCCCATCAGGTAATCTCTGATCCCACCCCATCAGGTAATCTCTGATCCCACCCCATCAGGTAATCTCTGATCCCACCCCATCAGGTAATCTCTGATCCCACCCCATCAGGTAATCTCTGATCCCACCCCATCAGGTAATCTCTGATCCCACCCCATCAGGTAATCTCTGATCCCACCCCATCAGGTAATCTCTGATCCACCCATCAGATCCCACCCCATCAGGTAATCTCTGATCCCACCCCATCAGGTAATCTCTGATCCAACCATCAGATCCACCATCAGGTAATCTCTGATCCTACCCCATCAGGTAATCTCTGATCCCACCCCATCAGGTAATCTCTGATCCCACCCCATCAGATCCTACCCCATCAGGTAATCTCTGATCCCACCCCATCAGGTAATCTCTGATCCCACCCCATCAGGTAATCTCTGATCCCACCCCATCAGGTAATCTCTGATCCCACCCCATCAGATCCCACCCCATCAGGTAATCTCTGATCCCACCCCATCAGGTAATCTCTGATCCCACCCATCAGATCCTACCCCATCAGGTAATCTCTGATCCCACCCCATCAGATCCCACCCCATCAGGTAATCTCTGATCCCACCCCATCAGGTAATCTCTGATCCCACCCCATCAGGTAATCTCTGATCCCACCCCATCAGGTAATCTCTGATCCCACCCATCAGATCCCACCCCATCAGGTAATCTCTGATCCCACCCCATCAGGTAATCTCTGATCCCACCCCATCAGATAATCTCTGATCCTACCCTATCAGATCCCACCCCATCAGGTAATCTCTGATCCCACCCCATCAGGTAATCTCTGATCCCACCCCATCAGGTAATCTCTGATCCCACCCCATCAGTTATCTCTGATCCCACCCCATCAGGTAATTTCTGATCCCACCCATCAGATCCACCCCATCAGGTAATCTCTGATCCCACCCCATCAGGTAATCTCTGATCCCACCCCATCAGGTAATCTCTGATCCCACCCCATCAGGTAATCTCTGATCCCACCCCATCAGGTAATCTCTGATCCCACCCCATCAGGTAATCTCTGATCCCACCCCATCAGTTATCTGATCCCACCCCATCAGGTAATCTCTGATCCCACCCCATCAGGTAATCTCTGATCCCACCCCATCAGGTAATCTCTGATCCCACCCCATCAGGTAATCTCTGATCCCACCCCATCAGGTAATCTCTGATCCCACCCCATCAGGTAATCTCTGATCCCACCCCATCAGGTAATCTCTGATCCCACCCATCAGGTAATCTCTGATCCCACCCCATCAGGTAATCTCTGATCCCACCCCATCAGGTAATCTCTGATCCCACCCCATCAGGTAATCTCTGATCCCACCCCATCAGGTAATCTCTGATCCCACCCCATC